>NAJN01000058.1:0-24199 GCA_005059845.1 Cryomyces minteri | reverse complement strand
ACGCCACACGTTTCTGGCAACAGGAGGATTGGTCCTTTCTACAACGAATCTAGTTGTGCTTGTCGTGTCAGCCCTTTTTCGTTCGTGCTCTGCCGTTCAGCCACTGACCAGGCAGGTTGTTTCGGAGAAACTCCTGTCATTCGGACTGAATCGTCGTTCGCACGCTCTCAGCTCTCACACCGATGTGTCAGGACTGCTCTTCCAGTATGTCCCTGAATGCGACAACAGGCATCGCCTGGGGCATTCCTGTCGACGTCGCTCGTCTTGGAACCCACTTGGAGGTCTATTTGCAGATGAAATCCACAATAGCTGCTCTGAGGCTCTCTCACCGGTTCGGCAGGGGCTCCGAGGCACACATAACCACGCTACCAACAGAGATTGTCGGGATGATCGAAGAGGAGCTTATCAAGCAGCCCCGCTGGGATGCTTACGTGTCGTGGACCAAAGCAAGCCAGTGCTTCCAAGAGACCTGCCGTCCGAGGGATCACTTCACAGAGGAGGAAATCCAAGGCATTATGGACGATATGGGCGTGGACTCTAGCGATAGCGACACAGAATCAGAACCCATGGATAGCGCCGACAAGTTTTTGGGCGACGATCCTGATCTCTTCTGGGGAAGACACATGGTACAGAAGGAGCGATGGAGAGCTCTGGTATGCCAGCACACTAGAGCCCGTGGAAACTTCGTGAAGTATGACGAGGTATGCCGCACAAAATCCTGTTCGTTGACACCTTGATAACGGGAAATCACCAAAGATATTGGAGTCGGACTTTGGACTGGAAGCCTTCATTACGCACAAAAGGAGGACCGAAGGTCTTTGCTTACACTCCATATACTTGACCGAGACTACCGTCAGTTACATCATCCTCCCGACAAAATTCAGTCGAAAGACGCTTGAACAGGACGAGGGTGACTGGGAGGAAATATACAGTGCCGAGACGAACAACGCGGTGTTGGTTGAAACGTCTTCACTCAGTCTCACCAAAGCGCATCGGGCCCGTTTCGTCCGAGCTATGAAGGTACTCGACCTCGAACCGTTTTCCCACATCGAAGAACTACAGGAGACTATCTCTGCCTACTCGCCCAAGCATAGTCGAGATTACCTCAACGCTGTGGACCCGGTGCAGACGGCAACAAGGGATGAGAAGGCGAGGGAGATTATGAGACGCCAACTCTTGGACAAGGCTGCCAGGAGAGAGAGCAAGTCTACCAGCCGTCGCTTTACGCGGCCTCCCTTCTGCCTCCAATGCTGACGTGTGGACAGAACTATTGAAAGGCACATGGCCGAAGCTGATAGTACTTGTAGCGTTGAAGTACCTCAACTGGTAAGAAACCCTCACACTCGGTAGTCCCCTCCAACGAAGCTTGAAGCGACCCTACTAACTTCAGGGTGTAGATGCTTCGTAGACTGCGACCGGCACGCGTTGCGCTGTTCTTGCTCGCGTTCGCATCATCGTTTGACTCGAGAAGCTGTTGCTCAAGTGTCGTCACATATTGCGAGGTTCTGTCGTGCAGGCATCTGCATTAACACTCAATATCTGCCTGTACCTGCCTGCACGTGCCCTGTTTCTTGTTGCCGGGAGGCTGGCGTTCATTCGTTTCACCTTCCTCCTCACGTCTAGTCTTGCTTCATTGTCCCAGCTCACTTGGCTCTTCGTGCAGAAGACTTCGAGGCTGTAAACGTGCACTAGAAACATACTTGGCAGTGCATCACGCACTTGCTTCAACACTACTAGACATGAGTTCTTTTCAATACCATGGCTCACCCTTCAACATCGCGAGTTTCTATCAGCAGCCGGTCTCGGGAACCCCCAACCCTTGCTACAAAGCTTCCTTGGCCTCAATCTCATCCTGCTTGACCATCTCGCTCAACGGGCCCTTCTTCACCATGAGCGTCATGACCTCGTACAGCGTGTCTGCGGCAGCCATGGTAGTGTGCTCGGCATTGGTGTCGTACGCCGGCGCGACCTCGACGATGTCCGCGGCGACCAAGTTGATGCCCTCGAGGCCCCTCACGATGGTGCGCAGCTCGCGCGTGGACCAGCCGCCCGTCTCCGGGGTGCCGGTCGCGGGGGCAAAGGCCGGGTCGAGGGTGTCGATGTCGATGGACAGGTAGACGGGCTTGTCGTGGCCGACGCGGTCGTGGATCTTCTTGATGATGCCCTCGGTGCCGATGGTGTCGATCTCGCGCGCCTCGACAATCTCGAAGCCGCAGTAGCCGTCGTTCTCGTAGTCGGACAGGCCGGACAGCGTCGTGCGGATGCCGGCGTGGATGTTGGTGTCGTTGGCCAGCAGCCCCTCTTGCGCGGCGTGGTAGAAGTACGTGCCGTGGTTGATCGAGGCTTGGTGCGTGGGCGAGCCGCCGAAGACCTTGGGCCGCCAGGTGTCGCTAGTGGGAGTCAGCGATCGATGTCCGGGGGTGGGGGGGGGGGGGGGGTTCGCTTGCTCAGAGCGGGGGGGGCCTTCTCGGTCGCTGGCGTGTACTCACAGATGGCTGTCGAAGTGGATGACGGTTATGGGACCGTAGGCTCGGTTGATGCTCCTCAGCAGGGGCAAGGTGATGGTGTGGTCACCTCCGAGCGTGATGACTCTGGGAAGGGTCTTGCCTTTCTTCGATGGGCCCTTTTTCTTCGCGTCTGTAGCGGGGGCTCGCTCGAGGATCGAGTTGTGACCCTCTTCGATCTGCTTGAGAGCATAGGCGTTGTCGTATCTTCGTGACGCGTCAGCCGAACCGCTCGAAACTCCCATCCTCGAGACGTTTCCGCTTCGAGGAAGCCGGCATACTCACGAAGTGACGGGAATGTCGCCACAGTCGAGCACGGTGGCCCAGCTGTTGAAGGGATTCGCCGCTAGAGGGACGTTGTAACCGCTGCTGAAGCGCACTTTGCGTGAGCCTTGTCGTCCAAAGCAAGCAGAGTAAGCTTCCGACGCATATACATACTACAAGTTGAGGCGGCGAGAACCTTGTCTGATTCCATTGGGCCCGAAACGGGCACCCGGGCGGTAGGAGGTGCCGGTATCGAAGGGTGCACCTTGCCAACACGCGTGAGCAGAGCTTTCATCCAAAGGCGAGGACGGGAACTTACCAATGAAGGCAATGTCGTATTTGACGTCGTCGTTCGCCAAGCACGGGTGGTAGGGAAGACGGCCAAAGGTTGAGATTCCGGAGAACACGGAATCGGCCTGCAGCGACGGTCAGACCTCCAGTCCTCGTCGCGATTGCCACTGCACCATGCGGGTTACCTGAGTTCCACCATCGCCCGGGAGCGAGTTGTACCACAAGCCCTTGTGGGGGCCCGCAATCGGTTCCTGGTCCTCGTGGTCGCCGTGGGCAGCTGCCGCAGCGGCCAAAGCAGCAACAGCGGTAAAGAGCTTCAACATGCCCGGTGTTTTGGCAGTCTCGCCGTCTTCGCAATGCAATCGAGAGGGAGAGGAGGGGTATGGAGAGGTACGAGAGGGACTGGCGCGGAGCGTGTATAAGAACAATCAGAGAGCAACATGGCGTCAGAGCACAACGCGTCTGTTTACCTAACAGCCAGTGGTCAAAGCCACGAGATGGGAGCTCTGGCCGGGGGGGGGAGCTCTTCCCCCTGCCTCACGACACGGACAAAGGTGTTCGAGTCCCGGGGCGACGAGGCCGCAGCCGCCGGCTTCTTACGAGATGCATGCTCAGAAGGTGGATGCAGCAGATCGGAGAGCACGGGAAGCCTGCCTGCCTGCCTGCCTGCCCCTCATCAAAAGGCCGCTGGACGGCTTGGGCTCGAGGGAGGAGGCGTCCGTTTCGAGTTACCCGGCGGCGACGGTGGTCGTCTGGGCTGTACGTATCTCGTAAGGCACGGTAGGTGCCCTTATCGGTCCGGCGCCCTACAACGCTCGACGGTGTCCGACCAGCGGCAGTGACGGGAAGCAATCTGTCAGATCACAATCCGTCTTCTCCTGCTCTTACGTTGCTGTCGCTGTACAGCCATCTTACGTACAGATAGCGGCTGGGGTTGTTGAAGATTGTCACTTCGCAGTCTGCTCGCTCTCCGGTCCCGGCTTGATCGCTTGCTCCTCAAGCCACCGATCGCGAGACCGAGTCTTTTGCATCTTCCTTTCTGCTTCTGCGACGACGCCGCACAGCTGCCCCGGAGCGTTGCAGATTGCAGATTGCAGATTGCAGATTGCGGAGGCAAACGCTCCCTCGGCCGGGGCCATGCAGGTTGCGCCGCGGCATAGCAACAAAGCACGGCCTGGGATGCAACGGGCGGTCAGACAAGCCTTTTGTGACTCGCCTGCGAGCTGCAGGAGTGCAGAGGACGGGCCTCGAAACCGAGTTGCTGGTAGAGCAAGCCGCTGTGTGTGCCTGCAAAGACGCTGAGCTGTAAGGCGTGAAGACACTGCTTTGCCAGACGTCGACGACAGGCTTCTTGATCGTTTCGTACACGATAGAAGCTCGAGTGTTTCGTCCAGCTCTATGAATGTATCGTCGATGTATGAAGCACGCAATTCCCAGCACAGACATTTGACGCCTTTGAAATGCAATTTCAACCCCAATTGGTGCCATGCCCTCCTCATGAAGACGCATCATACCCGCTCAGCTTCCTCATGTACACCGTCAACGTCTCCAGCGTCGCCGTTCTCCACTCGCTCATCGTGATCCATCCTGTCGAACGCCTTCTTGACCTGCCACTCCCAGTTGCTGAAGGCCACAATGGCCCACTCCACGAATCCAACAAGGTAGAGCGCGATGCACTGCCCAATCCATAACCCTTCTAGACCCCATCCGTGGAAAGCGAGGTAGATACCAAGGGGTAAAGCGCCGCAGTAGTAACTCACAATGTTGACGGCAGCGCCGATATGCTGCCTCCCCATGCCTCGCAACGAGCCACCACAGCTCCCGTTCAGGCCGTCCGCGATCTGGAACAGTGCGACATACGGCATGACGTCCGCAGTCAGCTTGACAACGTCGGGGTCGTCGTTGAAGATCTTGGCGTAGAAGTCCTTGACGCCCATCAAGATAGCCAGAACGAGTGCACCGAGGATCATAGACAGCCAAGCAGCCGTGTTCGCCGCCCTGGCAGCGCCCTTCGCATTCCTCGCCCCGAGCAGATTGCCCACGCGCGCAGACGTCGCAACGCCGACACCGAAGGGGATGGTGTTCATGACCTGGTCAGTAGTCATGATGACGCTCTGCGCCGCCAGCGGAATCGTGCCCAGCTTGCCAGCAGCGAGCGCCACGATCTCGAAAGCCCACCACTCGGTGCCGACGTGAATGACGCCGAGGATGGCAAGCCGTGCGAAGGTGCCCATGTTGTGAATGCATTTCGTTGACCAGCCGCCCCAGCACTCCCAGCCTGCGACGAAGCGGGCGTAGGCGAGGAGCAGCAGAAAGGAGAGCCAGTACGATATCCCCGTTGCAAGAGGTGCGCCGAGAAGACCGAAGTTCAGGGTGTAGACGAAGAGGTAGTTGAGACCGGCGCTTATGGGGGAGGTTATGAGGAGGACATAAGTACCCGGACGCATGATCTCTGGAGGTACGTGAGTCGATCTTCGCAACACAACAATGTGATAAGTATTTTACGAGAAAGCGTGTAGCTGCATACCCTGTGCTTGAAGATACTTTTTCAATGCCTCGAAGTAGATGTATCCAAGGCCTCCTGGGATGAGGACACTCAAGAACTTCGCAGAGTCGCGCGCAATGTACGCCTCTTGACCCAACGCCAGGAACACAGGCTCCGAACACAGCCACAGAATGGCTACTGGAACATAGAAAAGCCCTAGGATGATGAACGATCTCTGGAGAATGACTCCGAGATCGTGAGGGTTCTTGCTGCCGGTGAAGCTCGCCGACGCCAGGGTATCAATTGCCGTAGTCCCGCCCAAGGCCACCAGCCATGCCGTGGACATGGCGAACATGTACGAGAACGCAGCCGTGGCCAACGCTTCTGGACTCATCCTTCCGACCACCAACACGGACACTGTTTGCAGCGAGTTCTGAAGTGTATAGGCTAGGATGACTGGGATGGAGCCTTTGAGCAGGATCCAGAACTCGGCGGCCACGAGCTGAGTCGTTGTTCGGTCGCCATCTTCGAGATCGTAGATCTCGCCGGTCTCTGAATCCTCGGATGAAGGTTTGGGGAGGAGGGCGGATGTTTCGTTTGGTGGTGTGGTCTCAGGACTCTTCTTTGTGGACCAACTTCTCTTCAAAAACCCTGGCAGCCATGACTCGGCGCTGGAAAGTTCATCTTGTCTGCTCTCCATCGTGACGCGAGTGTTGATGGTGAGGAATTGCTTGGTCAAGGAAGCAGACGATGCTCAATTGCGGGCGCAGTGTCTAGGCGGGAGTCACTCGACTCTCTTGCTTGGGTGTGACTCCCGGTGGAAATAGAATTACAAACATCCCACAGTGGAGTCGGCAGATTACGGAGAACAAGAATCGGGACTTGACAAAGAGAATGTTCAATTGAGTTGCATGGCGGAAGCGCACTAGAAAGTAGATATTCTCATCGCATGCAAGACGTTCAAACTTGGTAAGTGATACGGCATCCGAGTACATGTCACAGGTGCCGTGAGACCGATTCCGGCCGCAGCAACACACGGCACAGCACAGACGTAACGCAGTTTATCACAATCATGCAGGGCGGATTCTTCTGGGGAGGTCGCGACCGCTGAGAAAGACAAAAGCAAAGAAAGCCGCGCCTTGCGTGAGGGGTGGTGGGATGCGCCTCTTATCGTTGCGCGCCGGACGAGAGGTCGAAGTGTGGTCCAGCCTAACCACACGCGGTCCAGCAATCGTTACGTTACAGGCGTGGACGCCCGCCCGTGCCGCAGCCATGGTGTAGTTACGTGTAGTTCTGTGCCGTGGTGTTTCAGAGGGCTTGCAGATACGGGGGCAGATCTTTACGCAAGGCGCAAAGCCACAGAGCGAGAGACGGAGATTGCAGATATAGTCACGTGAGACGCGGGCTGGGGCTCAACATGCCCGGGAGCCTCGACACAGCGATCCCTGTCGCTCGAAATGCCCACCTCCCTTGTGGACAGGTCTTGGGGAAAAGGGACTAGAGCGCTGATAGCAGATGAGGCAATTGCTATTACCTCACGAGCATGAGGATGTCGTTGCCAGTGGTCGTATTGTCTTGTACCCTCGATCTCTGTCCCCTGATACGACTTGCCTACCTGTGAATGGTGGTTTGATGAAGATACGCCTCCCCGTTAGCAACCCACGACCAGGGCTGATGGTACCTTCCCTCGTTGGCGTGTTGGAAGGTGGGCGGCGCGAGTAACTTACTGGCCCGATTAGGCCGGCAACACGTCTGCAACCTGCAGATAGGACGAAACCTTGTTGATCGTGCCAGCCGACGCCCAGAAGCAAAGCCATGTTCAGGTGCAAGCGGCACTGCTGTGCAGGGCTCCCATGCCGCCCGGTAGCAATTGCAAACAGCTCAGACATCGATATCGCTGTCCAGGGTCTAGACATGTTGCTGGCTCGAGCAGTATGGTAAAGGAGTGTGCTCTTGCTTCCTCCGTCCATCTCTCCTCCATATGATTCCCGGGAGGTACTCAGTAGAACGAAGCCGTGACTCCATTTGAAACACCTTCCTGTACTGTTTCTATTGTCTTCAGCGGAGACGCTTCGGCGCGCGTCCTTTCCGAGATCCTCCAGAATCCTTCATCTCTAATAGCACCCGAGTGACTGTGCTGGCAGACCTGCCTCGCACGTTTCATCACAGGACGCGTCTGCTCATTCCTGGCCGTCTTTGAGAGGATTGTCGCCATGGCAGAATCATTCAACGAGAAGCAGATGACGACACCGGAGAGCGAGAAGAACATCAACGACACCAAGGGCCCAGTGTTTGGGCAAGACGACGGTGCAGATGTTGAGGTCGCGGTACTTGAAAGGGATGGCATGAGGCTGCATCCGCAACCGACCAGCGATCCGTTGGATCCTTTGAACTGGACGAGCGCCAGGAAGCACTCGATTCTTGCGATTGTCATGTCACTGTGAGTTCGATACGTACGAGACCGACAAGTGACTCGAAATAGAAGGCTTACTCTTGCTGCAGATACTTCATGTTCACTTACATTACTACTACTACTGTACCATCTTTCCCCGAGATCCAGGCACAGTACAACGCTTCTCTTGGTCAGGTCAACTGGACAGTGGCCATCCCTGCACTAGGTCTGGCGTTTGGTCCCTTGTTCTGGTCCTCGCTCGCCGATAGATATGGCCGGCGAGTTATATTCATCATTGGTACCATCATCGCCTTCGCGGCAACCATCGGCGCAGCCAAGGCGCCTTCCTTTGACAGCTACATGGCTGCACGGTTCTTCCAGGGGTTTGGTGTCAGTCCCGCGGCCACTGTAGGCCTAGCAATCATCAACGATCTCTTTTACGAATACGAGCGTGGCCAGAAGATCGGCCTATGGGTGTTGGCTATTGATATGGGTCTTCTAGTTGGTCCACTCATCGGTGGTTTCATCGATTTGGTGGACCACTACTGGATCAATTGGTTGACCGCCATACTCTTCGCGGCCATTCTTGTCGCCGAGATCGCTTTCCTGCCGGAGACGCTGTACCCTAGGAACTACATGCTCGTGCGCATGCCATACACAGACTCATCAGTTGGAGTCGCGGACCTGGAGAAGGTAGCTCCGAGGCCAAGAGACGCAGCAGAAGTTGATCTTCCTCGAACAAAGAAGCTCCCGTTCATCAACGTTAGGGGAGTTCCTGGTATGAGACATCCGAAGCCCTGGGACTCGCTCCTCCGCTTCGTCCAGATATGGAAGTTCGCGGCCGTGTCATTCTCAGTCTGCATCTACAGCGTGGTATGGTACTGGTGGATCATGTCGGTCATCACCTTCATTCCGTCGGCATACGTTCAGTATTCTCCACAGATCCAGGGCTTGCTGTTCCTAGGGCTCATCCTTGGAACTCTGTTCTCTGAGATCTTCTGTTCTGGCCGACTGAGCGACTGGTTGATGGTCAAGATGGCTAAGAGGAACGGCGGCCAGAGAATGCCTGAGATGAGATTGTGGTTGGTATATCCAGCGGCGACCATCAGTGCTAGTGAGTCATTACATCTCTATTGCGTCTTTCTTTCCCGCCGGTGTGCGTGCTAATTCTTCCGTGCAGTCGGGCTTATAATCTGGGGCATCTCCATCGACCAACAGTACCACTGGATTGTTGGACAGATTGCCTTCTTCCTTCTTGCTGCCGGCATCCAGATGGGCAACACTATCATCGCTGCGTACATTGTGGACTGCTACCCTCTCCAGTCCATGGCGGTCATCACATTCTACGCAGTGATCCTGAACTTGTCTGCTTTCATCAATCCGTTCTTCATCGCACCGTGGGTGACGGCCAGCGGATATACCTGGACCTTTGCGGCACAGGGAATCATCACGTTCGTCGTATCTTTGCCAGCGTTTGCGGTGCTTCAACGCTTTGGACCGACTTTGAGGGCGAAGAGTGGGCAGCCGGGGTGGGTGAACCCGGAGTACGATTCTATCATATAGACTGGACTTGGCCCCCAACCTCGTCGTACAGTTACGCCAATTTGTACCTTGTTTCCTCTTTTGGATGATGGATCCCGGGATGGGGAGCCCTGGGAGGCCTGACTTCGATGCGCGCACGCTGGTAGGTCAGCAGCTCTATATAGCTTTCTCTCGAGTCACGTCAAACACCTGGTACGGATTCCTGTTACTTTGAAGTTGCAAGTCTTCGGACAGTTGGAGATATGGTGACACATCGCCTGGGGTTGGTGCCCTGCCGGGTCGACGCATTATGTAAATGGAGGGACATTTTACGTTTAGCATCGTATTCTTATTCGAACCTCCTTCGTCCGCATCCGGACCAACGCACGATGCTACAACTGTTGACTAGCATCTACCACCGTAGCACTCACCTTGAGCGTGCCGTTTCTGGTGCCTATGTATGCGTGCTCGCATGGTCGTCTTCGCTGCGAGCACGAGAGCAGTGAGGTGTGCGTTGTGGTGCCCCGCAGTGTTTTTACCTCTCAGCACCACATCGGGATGTATAGCACCGCGAACATCAACCTCACGTTCCAGGCAACCGTACATGCTATTTTGTGAAGATACTTGGTCTACAGGGCGTCGGTCAGTTCCTGACTGTGACGGAGACGCGTCGCTCCACCGCCAGCCACAATAGTGATCTCCTGGTGTTGGTATCTACAAACAGGCATCCGTATTTGACAACCTACAAAGACCATCAGCATGAACCGCGAAGCGCGCTGATAGCTGTGTCGCCACTGCGCAATCCGGCTTGTCACCTTTACATTACCTTTACATTGACTTCACACTTGCACATTCCATTGCCCGCAATGGCCGTCAAAGCTCATCCTACCACGATAGCCAACAGTGACCAAGACGAGCGCTCACCCCTCCTACGATCTCCACCTCCATCCATCGACGAAATCGCGGACACAAACGCCGCTGCGAAAACCGAGAGCACCGAGCAGCAATGGCGCTATCAGACCGTTGTCCTCCTCATGATTCTCACAGTCCTCATCCTCGGATGCGGCGACGAGATGATTCAATCGCCCCAAACCCGCATCTTCGAGAGCATCTTCTGCCGGCAGTACTACGACTCACACTCGTCCTTCCCATCAGCTTCCACTGATCGTGGTCCGGTTGAAAGAGATAGTCAAGGCTGGCCGCTCGAGCGGTTCTGCAAGATTGAGCCGGTGCAGAGCGATGTGGCTATGCTGAAGGGCTGGCAGACCTTTCTGGAATGCATACCGAGTGTCCTTTTGGCCGTACCTTTCGGCTGGCTGGCGGATAGATATGGAAGAAAGTGGATACTGGTGATAGGAGTTGGGAGCTTCTTCATTAGGGCTGCTTGGATACAGGTTGTTTGTAAGTTTTGTGCCACACTGTGATGAAACCGTGTTGTTCTCGGCTCTCTCTTTAGCAGACTGAATGAATTGATCGAATTGTTCGACTGTCAATCTTCCAGCATGGTCGATTGAGCGTTGTGATGGCTTCGAGTGTCTTTGTACAGTCCACCTCCGCTCTCTATGGTCTTCATGTTTTACACCTGCTACACTCAAACGCTCTCGTCAACTCGCTCCCTCCTCCCGTTGCAGACTGTTGACGTCGGCCGTCGCTCCATCTGACACGTGCTTGAAGATCCACAAGCCTCGAGCGATCATGCAGGTGGCACAGTCATGTCGTTAAATTGGGCTTATCGTGTTCGGCAGGTTACTTTTGGCAAACACTCCCTATCAGGTTGAGTTGGCTGTCCGCACTCCACGCCGTTTTTGGAGGATCGTCGCCTGTCGTCTCTGCGCTGTACTTCGTAGCCGTTTCTGACGCCGTTCCGTCTTTCGAGAGGTAAGCGGAACGTTGTCGATGTTAGCGTTCAATTGACTCTGTTCCACAGTTCCACTCATGGTCGCATCTGGCAACTGACGTTCCTCCAGAGCCTCCGCATTCCTGTGGCTCGGTGCAGCCAGTATCACTACCGGGTTTATTGCCCCTCCGATCAGCGCCGTCTTGATGAACTATACCCCATGGCTACCTATGCTCCTCGGTCTCACACTGCACATTCCTCCAATATTCATCCAGCTTGCTATACCTGAGACGCTGAACTACCGTTCCAGTTCAATATTAGTAGCTCTCGAACCCGGGTCCTCTTCGCCAACCAGCACTGCAAAACCAGCCTCAAATGTTCTCACTCGCCTTCTCCTTCGCGTCTGGACCGCCACTGCCTTCCTCTTCTCTGACTGGCGCATTCCAGCCCTCATAACCACGTTCCTCGGCCACATGTTCATGATGTCCGCCGGCCCACTACTACTGCAATACATTTCCAAACGCTACGACTGGACCATTTCCCAGGCCACCTACCTGATCTCCCTCCGCGCTGGCATGAACGCTCTAGTCCTCTTCCTCCTCCTCCCATCCATCTCCTCTTTCCTCCAAAGGCGCTGCCGTTTCACCGGCCAGCAAAAAGACCTCTACCTCGCGCGCCTCTCAGCCGCCCTCCTAGCGCTCGGCTTCTCCGGCTTAGCACTCGCGCCCACGGCAACCCTCGCCGCCGTCGGTCTGATCCTGACATCTCTAGGGTCGGGCGCCATGTTCATGATTCGCAGCTTCATGACGTCGCTGGTCGAGTCACACCACGTAGCGCGGCTGTACACCGTCGTGTCTGTCGTCGACACGCTGGGCCTGATGGCTGGGGGACCGCTTGCTGCATGGCTATTTAGAGCCGGGTTGAGGGTTGGAGGGGCGTGGATTGGACTGCCTTTTGCGGTCCTGGCGGGGCTTTTTGCAGGTGTCGCGTTGTTGTTGTGTTTTGTGCGCATACGGAAGGGTGGCGAGGCGGTGGTCAAAGATGGCGATACTGCAGATGGAATGCTCAAGGTGCCGCCAGGGGTGTCGGCCGGGAGGACGGAGGGACAGGGCGTGTAGTGTGGAGGGCTGGCTCTCACCAAGTCCTCTTCGATTTTCTCCTCGACTTCTTCGCCATTTCTCCTCGGTTTCTTCTCGATCCTCTCGGTTTCTCGGTACTGCAATAAGAGAGGTTGAGTCTCTAACGCAGACTTGGACTCCGAAGACTTTAGAACGGGTTTCAAAAGTTCGGGTCCAGCCTCGCGCCGCAACCTTGTCGATCGCGATGCGCAATCTCCAACCAACGGGCGGAACCTCACAAAGGACGGTCGCAATGCAGCACACCATGGCCCGTATCAAAGCCTGCCGCCCAGCAACGCACGCGCAAACGGGCATGAGGCGCTCGACGGCGGGCGGCATGAAGGATTGCGATGAGCTGTGTATTCACCTCGGTCGCACAACAATGCAGCCGGCCTGCCTTCTCTTCCGCGGCGACCAGCTGAGGACCGAGAACGCAGGCGCGATCTAGACTCGATGCCTTCCTCGTGACAGCAGCAAGCAGCCGTTCCCACGTCCACGGCCCAAGTCTCCCCAGTGCCAGTCTCCCAGGACGGCGTCTGCCAGGTCTATCCCTCGCCATCATGTTCACGCCCGTCGAAACCGCCTGTGGCGCGCTCCTCCTCCACCAAGCGACGTCCGTCCTGCTCTCCAACACTGGCAAACCGCTCGGCGTGTCTGGAATGCTGCGCAGGTGTGTCGCTGCGCCGTCGCGGTCCACCCTCGCGATATGCTTCCTCATCGGCATGGTGCTGAGCTTTCTGCCCGTGTACCTGTTGCTGCCGTCGCTCCTGCCTACCTATCCGGTTTTCGAGCGCACGTGGCGAGCTGCGCTTTGGACGGTGGGAATAGGTGCGCTCACTGGTTGGGGGACTAAAGTACGTACGGAACCGCAGCGTCTTGGAAGCCATATAGGTGAATAGGACGAGGGCTGATCCACGTATGCGCACAGAACAGCAACGGCTGCACCTCCGGCCATATGCTCAGCGGCCTCTCGCACCTCTCCGGCCGCTCCGCCCTCGCCGTGGCCATCTTCTTCCCGACCGCGCTGCTCACATCTCTCCTCTCGTCCTCCTCCTCCTCCGCCGATGCCCTCCCGCCCTGCGCCAGCAGCACCAACAGCAACAACCACATGCCCTACTACACACCATCCTACCCCCCAGCCTCCAAAACTGCCAGGCTCGTCCTACTAGTCGCCCTCCTCGTCTTCCAAAACCTCGCTCTCCCGCGCCTCCTGCGCGACGCCCCAAAGTCCACAGCGCGCGAAGCGATCAGCGTGCTCAGCGGCCTCGAATTCGGGCTGGGCCTGCTGATCTCCGGCATGGCGTCGCCGCTCAAAGTCGTCCGATTCTTCGCCCTCGCCTCCCCCCGCCCGGCCGCCTTCAACCCCTCCCTGTCCCTGATCCTCCTCTTCGGCACCCTCCCCTCCCTCCTCCTGAACCTGCACCACCGGCCCTCCCGCCCCTCGGCCACGTCGCCCGCTTTCGACCGCAAGTGGCACCTGCCGACCAAGACGGCGCGCGACGTCGACTGGCGCTTCGGCGTCGCGTGGGGCCTCGCCGGCGTCTGTCCCGGCCCGGCGGTGCTGCGGGCCGTCGTGCAGCCCGAGTGGGGCGTCTTGTGGGCGGCCGGGTTCTGGGCGGGATGCGTGGTGCCTTTGTAACCGGAAACGAGTCCAGGAGCGCGTGGGGGAATTTAGGTCGGAGGGGTCCCGGGGGGGGGCGAAGTTAGAGGCCGGTTGTTGGTCTTGTCATGACGGCGCCGCCTCCGGGTCGCTTCTGTGTGGGCACGTCGGCGAGTTTTTGGGCCACTGCGCTGGGAACGGGCTGGTGTACGATCGATGACGTGAGGCGGCGTGCTGGTGATGCGCACGCCGGAGGATCTCTGTCCTAGATTGTGGTGCGATGCGAACGGCTGCCGTGGCATGAAGCCGGCGACATACACAGCAAGGCTGCATGGGTGTTTGTGAAGGGCGACGTCTGATTGTGGGGTGGTTTGCTTGGACGGGAAGAGTCAAAACACCAATATCATCCGAAGAACGAGTGGGATTTTGTTCCTGTGCGGCTCGGGTTTCTCGATCACTGTAAAGGCGAGGACACAGTTCCGGGCATAACGGCTCCAGGGAAAGCAGTACAACCCAGTCCCAATCAGTATCCGCAAATGGTTTCACAGATGCATGAGCTTGGTCCGTTCCTGTCCGAAATTGCATTTCATTCATTATGCTAACTCTTTGGATATGGTGAACAGGAAAGACGACGCCAATGCCACCGACACGCTGCCATGAATTTGGACAAACAAAGCGCTAACAGACAACCTAAGCAGCAGGAGCCAAGTCCTTCTTGAGCGTGCCCAAGTAGGCGCGCTTCTCCGCCGGAGTCTGGTAGGCACCGTGTCCGAACTTGGACGAGGTGTCGATCCATTTGAGGTCAACCTTCTCGAGCGCTCTCCTGCTGGTGTGCGTGAACATCGACTTGCGGAGGGTCATCACCCGCTTCTTGACACCCGGTACGGAGCCCTTGAGCATGACGAAGTCGTTGTTGACGATACCGTAGCGAACGAAGCCACCAAGACTATAGATGTATTAGTGCAGATCGTACGTGACACGTGTAGAACACTTACGGTGTGATGGTCTTCTTGGAGACATCGAACTCGGTAGAGGCGTTGCCGGCATCCTCGCCCTTGCCAATGCGGTAGACCTTGTGGTTCACAGAGGTACGGTGGTGGTAACCCATCTGACCAGCGCGGGCAACAGTCCATTGGACGTGGGACGGATGCCATGCACCAATACAAGCGACCTTCCTCAAACCCTTGTGCGTCTTTCTCGGGAGCTTCTTCGTGCCCCATCGAGCAGTGACACCCTGGACTCCGTGGCCCTTGGTGACCGCGATGCAGTCAATCATCTCGTCCTGCTCGAAGACGGAGCTGATCTCGACTGGCTTCTCGAACAGACCGTGGCCGAACTCGACCTTGTCGGGAATGCTGCCACCATTGACCTGGATCTCCATCAAGTGCGCCTTCTTCTGCTTGAGAGGAGTCTTGCTGACTTGGGTGTGGGCGAGGATGCGGACGACGGTGCAGTACTTCTTGATTCTCTCGAGTTCGCGGGTGATCGACTGGCCGCTGCTCTCGGAGTGCTTCTTGGCGTACTTGGTAAAGGCCTTCTTCTTGCTCTTGTACCAGTTCTTGTAGAACCTCCTCTTGACCTCGTCGCTCAGGTGCTCGGCCCAGACAGTGGTGAGGGAGCGGAGGCCACGGGGAGTCTCGATGTAACCGACAAGACCAACAACCATCATCTGCGCCGACAAGTCAGAATTCGCGCTTCCAATTCGGGTTTTCTTTCGCATACAGGAGGAGTCTCAATGATGGTAACGGCCTCGACGATTTCCTTCTTATGCAGCTTGGCACCCGGACGGTCCAGGTCGCGCACAATTGTGCTCATGCCAGCCTTGTAGCCCATAGCGGCGGTCAAGTGAACGGGCTTCTTGGGGTCATCCTTGGGGAAGCTGCCAGCCAGTCAGCTACACTCTTGCGACGAGATTCTTGGAGACGCGTACGACTTAACACGACCTCTGTGGCGTGCGGCCCTCTTGCGAGGCAAGAAGGCCAATGAGCCGTGGCGGGGTGCTTCGAACTTTCGGTGAGACATGGTCGGGCGGTTCGAGATCGTCGTTGTCGTTTGGATGATGCCCGCTGGCAAGAGTGTGAATCTGCTTCAGTGTGCGCGCTAATCCGAAATTCGGTGAAATGTTTTTCCGCGTCTCTGCGCGTTCTAACATCAACATTCCTCTTTGGAGTCCCTCCTCTAACGTCCTCTGTGCTGTAAAGCTCAGATATCTTTTTATTCGCTCTTATCTAGCCTACTGGCCGGCTCGTAATCTATTAGCCTTCCTTGTCCATTGCTATTCTTTGTCACTGCTTTGAGGAAAAGCTAGTGGTAGATAATCAACGTCTGAGCGATCGGAGCGAACGATCTCATATTCAACCATATGCTCTCCTTGCTCTTCACCATAAATGGAGTTACCTCTACGAATACCGCGCACCCTGCTATAACCCTGCGTCTTAGAGAACAAGAAGCTTCGAGTTCACTGATACTGCGGCTCTGCTGTAGATATAAAACATGATGCGAGGTACAGAGGGTACAGAGTACGTACCTCATATGTCGGAGGTGCAGTTTATCTCTTATGCTGTTTCCGCTCGCTGTCCATGTGAAGCCAATCTACATGCGAAAACTATGTCCACTGCTTCTGTTGTGCTCTACCCTATTCTGCAACAGTCTGGACGTATTTTCACAAGACACGCTGCACACTACAAGGACCTTCAAGAGTCATCATGTCTTCAGTTGCCAGTCTCAGCTTCCTGGTCTACTAGAGTCCGGGTTGCACAGACAAAAACATGTTTGATATTACTGACACGTGCCTTTCATAACGCCCATGCAACGCACGTGTAGCTGCTGCGCTGTTCGCTGTCGTGTCAGAACGTGTGCTCTATCATGATGACGCAGATTCCTGATTGTCTCTCGTTGTCCTCCCTCTCTCCCGTGTTCTTTTCATCTCCGTTTCCTCTCCTCATCATCACAGCAACTTCTATCGCTACTTAAGGCCTGCGCCTTCTCTGAAACTCCCAAGAAGCTATACAACATCACGCCATCGCCGTGCGTAGCACAGAAGTATACCATCCCCCTGGTTCTTGAAGCTGCAAGCTCGGGTTCAAGACATCCCGCCAAAAACATATAGGCTCCAAGAAACTTCAGAAGTCCCTTCTCTATTCCCGTCGCGACGCGTGAACAGCGAACCTCAAGATCTTGCCATATACACTAGAACAGCAAAGATGCCTGTGAGCTGGGAGTCAGCACACTCACTCCCTCTTGTTGAGGGTCGATATCCAGCTCAGAGTCCCCTAGTCTACACGCCTGTAGTCAACCTTGCCACCTCCTCGACCGATCTTACCCCTCGACAAGGCCTTCGTTCTTCGAATGCAACAGCAACTTCTCTCTCCACTCTGTACCTCTCACAACCAGCTCTTTCCCTCTTTCGAGAATCCGACTCTCGGTCGCACTATCCCCCGCCATTCTGGCTCAACCTACATCCTTCAGTCTTCGTTCGAGAGTTTCCTCCGCATAAGACCACAGATGAGGAGGACAAGGCAGAACTTCGACACATGATGCACGAAGACCGAGTTGAAGGCATCACGTCTTCAACACTGGCGAAAGTGTGGATATTGGGCTACTTTGCAAGAGACTGGGGTAGCAGCATCGGGGCGAGCATGATGGCCTACTTGGAAGGGCATGGGAGGACGGGGTGGCCTAGATCAACGGTGTGAAGAAACGGACACGTCCGAACGGGAGGTCTCTGACAGAAAGTCACGATCTATATTCTCTACTATCGTGAGAACGGCGAGAACAGCCTGGAACATCGCTGCTCGTCCATCCTATGCCCTTCATGCACCCCTTCAGGTGCAAATACTGATGCCGAAAGTCTGCTGCACTACGAATCCACTCATCGAGCCCTCACGCACGTCATAGAAACTCCACATCCAGAACCTTTGAAGATGGTATCGAAGCAACCATGCCTGCCGAGTCCGAAACAGACAGAACCTAGTCTTGCATCAAGGAAGAGATCCACATGGCTTCTGCCATTTGCTAAACGTCGGCTATAGATCACCGTTGGGATTGTGCGAGAGCTCTGATGCTTTCTTTGCCATTGTTGGTATCTTATCCACTGGCCAACCCACATGTTTGACAGGTTTGGGAGAAGGTACTGTTGGCAATTGGTCGCTTGTGGTGTCGGTTCGTGCTTGCTTCGTCAGAGGCCCTTTGCCGTCCGCGCCGCTCCCGCGCTTCTTTCTCTTGATAGGTTGGACACATTGGTAGTTGCCTTTCGTCACTGCTTTGTACACCGTCCAGTATCACAACGTCGGTGTAACGGGATGAATCAGAGATTGTGGGAGTTGATGTCGTAATTATCGGATCACCCTTGCCAGGTTTCAGCAGTAGAAGTAGTTATAGGCGCTGAGAAAGGTCATGATGAGTCCGCTACTGGTTGTCGCGTGAAACGTATAGGCGAAGCTGCGACGCAGCCTATCACTCCCGGGCGATGGCCCGCAGCATAAGTAGTTCTGATGTCAATTGCCAGGCCATTGAAAATCTCCTGAACGAGCCCCACACTGTCGTCTTCTATCTCAAGAACATCAGGATCACTCCCGACTTCCGCGCGTTCACGATCCTGGAGCAGCCGTGAGTCGTGTCCGGGTTGGCTCTTCGTAGTCTGGTAGTTCCATACCGGAAGACTTCGCGTTCAATCTACAGTCTTCTGCCAGCTTGGTTCTAGCTCAAGTACCCGTAGTCTCATGCACTAGCCGCGGCGTCCTACATCGGGGAGCAGATCAGGGCCAGTCCGCCGTCGCGGGAGGGCGTCAGGTCGTGGAGACTCGACACGGCGATGCAGGCCTGGCTCTTCTCGATGCCGTCGTATCAGGTGCTTCCGTCCTTGTAGGCGGCCACAGCCGTGACGCACCTGAGCCGGCCCAAAGGACCGTTTGGGTCCGTGGCTTGTGAGGCGGCGGTGCTCAGGCTGGCCAGGTGCTGGCGATGGCGATGAGGTCTTGGTCGCGGCCGAGTTCCCGGTGGAGAGGGGTGAGGGCGGGCGCTGCGGGTACTGCGGATACTGCCTAGTGGGCGGGAGGAGGAGTGCTTCCGGCTTCTCGACCGGTCTCTAGAACGTCTTCTTCCGACGCCGCTGCTGCTGCCAGGTTTCCTCCGGAAACGACAAGCCCTCTTGAGTAGGATACGACGAAGCATACATTGCAACGTCGTCGGGCGCTGCCTCTCTAGCCGCGTCACCGTCATCGAGCTCAGTGGTCTTCCTGGGCCGGGGATCTCAGCAAATTCTTAAGCATTTTTAACGGACGATTGGCTCTTTTTTCTACTCTCCAGATCCGCGACTATAGCTGCGTCCGTTTCGGTGATCAGATTCGACGTTTGCCCCTCCTGTAGATCTAGACGAGTCTTAGGATACTAGGACGAAGAGGATGAGACCGGATCCGATCTCGAGAATTCCGGAGCTGCCAGAGACGACGAGTGTCTGAACATCTTCATTGGGGGATGGTAAGACTGGCTAGTAAGGGAGCTGTCGGGGCGCAGCAATAGTGATCCTGCTACTGCTCGTGTTGCTGGCTATCGGTCACAGCTAAAAAGGGTTTGATACACCACAGGTGCTGCTTCTGCCACTAGTTATCGCTCGAAACACACAAGCTCCGTAGTCGTATTGTTCCCACCACTGGCTCTCCTCAGAGTATTAAAGCCCTTCCGTTCGCTACAGTGGCGTTCTCTCCTACTGACGCTTGCTGGCTACCGCTCATAGCTTACGACGTGCTACACGAACAGAGTTCCTGGTTCTGCTCCTGGCTTTCGTGAGAGATAAGCAAGCGCCTTCGTAGCAAAAACATGTTTTTGCTGCTACGCATCCCTCCGAACCTCACATTAACGCTACTTCTGCTACTAGAGATAGCCTCGATTACGACCTTCGGGGGGCTGCGTAGGCGCGTTGATCCCGTGCATGCGGCTTCACTCCCATTTGTGCGCGCTTGAGTCTCCGATGTAGTCCTGGCGGAGAGCCGTGTATTTTTAGTGTGGCTGATCGTAGGAGAAGGGCTGCTCCCCCGTATGAGTGCGCTTGTGCTTCTGCGATTATTCCTTTCGGAAGAAGTCTACGTCGCCATCCGATGTACTGTAATTGCAGCTTTTTGTGGCAGTGTGATAGATGCGATGCATATCACGGTTGGCTTACTGCGTAAAGGCGGAACCACATCTGGCCAGTCACACTCGAATGGCTTCTCTCCAGCGTGAGGTCATGGGTGAGTGTATCCTTGATGACTCATTGCACATGCATAGGAGCATCCAGGCCGGTCGCACTTGAAGAGCTTCTCCTCGGTACGAATGCAGTCCTGGATGAATGACACGTCAAGATCTGGCTACTCGCATCGGAACCATTGATTTCCAGTATCGGCGACTTCATGATTATTGCTGTCAGGTGCGGCTGGCCAACCCTTGACACGACGCCAACAAGCGTAGGCGGCCCTGAAGTTGTTGTGCTCTCGTTGAAGATGGTTCTCGAAGCCGTTCGCGGATGCGAAGCCCTTGCGTAACTATTTCGGCCATAAGATGCTCGCCTAGCCGGTTGAGACGTACATCGAACCCCCAGTACCCGATCTAGTGGCCGTGGTCGCTTTCGTGTCTTTGTGTGGATCGGAGATAGCGGCGAAAGAGCTGGCGATTTAAGAAGAGCGTAAAGCTACCTTTCCTTCTGACACTGAACGGCCTGAGCGACGACTCTGTCGGTCAAGTGGTAATTTGACGATGGCCGAATAGCGTGGTTGTCGTTCGGGCCAATCTTTCAGTCGCATCGGGGATTCCAGAATAGCGGGCTGTCGACATCGTCGTGGTCTGTGAAGGACACAATCTTGATCGGATGATACTGCTGACCAGATGAAAAGGTGGAGATGCTCCCAGGCAGTGGAGTTGTCGTCGATTTTTAGCAGCGAGGTTGGCAACGAGGTCGTTTCGCCACCGAGCTTGTGAGCGGTTGTTTGTCCTGGAAAGGAATTTTTGTTGCCTTTGCTGTTTGGGATGAATGGCCTGCAGGTAGCGGGATTGGCAAGCTTGGTGTGTCACGCATGACTGTTTTTGTGATCTCGCCTTAAGCCGTGTTATAGCTTCGGATGGTCATCGGCGTCCCGGTAAAGCCGGATCCGGTGGAGGGGATCTCAAGTATATTGAGAGTGAATCTACAAAGTTTGATGTGGGAGGCAGCGAGAGAGCGGATGTGCGATGAATACTTGTTGGTTTTACACATCAAGGACCGCAATCGTGAGTTGGTCCTCGCCCCGAACGAGACTGTCTTGTTCAGCATATGCGGCTGCGAGTTTACCCATGTGCGGTGAAGTGACTTCTTCGTAAGAGATCTTGCGAGGATAGTCGGCTGGTGGTGTCGATTGTCAGTGTTTCTCTAGCCGTTCCTGAAGACGCCCAGCATCCTATTGGTACCCGTAGGTCCGAATGATGAGTAAGAAATTGTATGTGTTATTCACGGAAGCAAACTGTCCTCTCGGAACGCTTTCAGGAGTGGTCGCATCCAACGACTAGGTATGGGTCAACAGGGGGTTGAGAAGAGAAAGCTCGAACTGAGCAATGCCGTTTGAGAGAAAGAGAACAAACGAACATTGAGAATTTGCGAAAGCGGACAGGGTCTTGAAGATCTTCAACAGTGTGTCCTTTGACCAGCTGACAGGTGGAAGATAGTCAAGAGGACAGTGCGAAGGACAAGCGAGCGCAGCTTGTTCAAGACAAACGTGGCAAGCAGTACGCTGGTGCGAAGGTATTGAACACGAATTGAGTCTCGACGAACCGGATGGCAAGTTAGGCGGCAATAGTTGAGCATGGTAAATGAGATCAGGGCTTCCTCCACGATGCCGGAAGCTGAAGGGCTTCTGCGCAGCTGTGCAGACGCGATGTCTTTGTCTCGTCTAATGTACGTTGCGGCAGCACCTGCCAAGATATTTTTGTGGAACTCGTCGGACATAATCAATGTTTCTGCTTCTCCTTGTCCGCCTTCTTCCTCTCAACCAGAGCATCAAACCTGAAGTCCGTGAACATTCGATTGCCAGAGCACGTGGTGGAAATTATCAGGAGTTCACACACCTCTGCATTGCTCCGATGCCCTCGATGAAGTTGCTCGCCACCCAAGTCCACCACAGACTAGTCCCAGGCACGACTGAATGCCTCCTCAGCCTGCCACGAGCCATGTGTACAGCCTCGGCCAGGTGGATCGAGATCATAGGGTAGAACACATATGGCTGTATCTTGTAGCAGAAGCTTGCAAAGGACGGCACGTAGACGAGAAGGTAATCGTATAGATACGAGCCGGGCACAAAGTTGCCAGCGCGGAAGAAGGAAAGCATAGTCATGAGAGCAGCCCCAAAGACTACAGCGTGAAAACCGCGAGGGAGCCTGTACTCTGTGACAGTGATGTCGCTGCGACCCAGAGCCGTGACAGCGTCCTTGTCCATGGCGACTACACGCTCACGGGCTTCGCGGTAGGATGTCATGGGTGGATTGAAGGCGATGGAGTGAGTCTTCCCATTTGCGACAACTGTCAGACCGTGCAGGGAGATGTCTTTGATCTTGGCATTGCGAGCGCTGTATGAAGATAGCCCACAGAAGTGCTCTGCGTAGCGGATTACCTGCTAGGCTTAGCGGAGGTATTGGTAGAATGCGTCGTAGGCAAGAATACCGAGTCATGGTGGTCCGCGTTCATGTGCGTAATTATGCGCTTCTTAGCCGCCGCATCTTGAGATTCCGAGTTTGCCATGTGTAGGGCAGCACTGCACTTCCTGCTCCTTCAGTCTGAGCAGGTTGACAATGCGGGTTGTGTGTCCGAAACAGCGTCGATGATTGTTGGAGTGTCGTTGGAGTCGTTGAGATCATTGCCTCGATCCGGCTTTCGCTTAGGGTTCGGCGGAAACAGTGCTTCAGGTTGATGAAATTCCATCTCCGTCTCCATCTCCAGCTCCTTCCCCTTCCCTTCTCTCAACACATCCGGGTGTGTGTCTCTCCGGAACCTGAGGCTGCACAATGAAGTAGGCAAGCAGGAGAGACATCACGATTGGACGGATCACGTGCTAGTCACCTATCAGCCAGTGTCTGGGACTGCTTTACCAGCTCTCGGTCTCAAAATGTCATTAGTAATGGGAGCATCGGCGTGGTCGATACCATTGGAACATGCCAACTTCTCGTTCCACGGTTGACGGCTTCCGAAACATGAAGTCAAGTCACATCACGACGCTGGGAGTTGCCAACTTTTCTCGACTCGATTTTCAAATCAACTCCCCAACGCGAGGGGTCTCGGAGCACGCCGAGCTGGGAAACGCATGGTCCACTAGTTCGGTAAGCGTGGTAAGGCGCCCATGCAAGCACTTTCGAGTCGACCAGGATTCTGCCAACTCCTTTGGACGTGGCTGGTGCAGTAGGGTAAGGTGGGTTTGCGTCAGCGACGGAACACACTTGAAACGAAACCTGACCCTGCCTTCCCACTACTTCTTCGTTTCCTCCTCATCCTCTGCTTGCTCTCATCTGTATCCGGCGAGCAGCTTTCCTTTGTCGCAAAGTCAAGCATCATCCACACCTCCTGCTACTACATACCTATAGCACCTCCATCATGTCAGAGAAGCAATCCGAAGAACTACAAGCTTCGGCCGGCGCTGAAGGCAGTGCGTCTGTCGGCGCACAGGGCTCAGCCAAAAAGTCTAGCGAGAAGAAAAAGCCCCAGAAGCTGGGCGGAAAGAAGCAAGAGCAGCAGCAGCAACCCACACCCGACGCATCTCAGAGTGGCGAAGGTGAGGCTGAGGGTGAAGCTCAAGCCGATGGTGAAACCGGGGCTAACGGCGATGCTGAAGCTGATGGTGAGGCCAATGGCGAAGAGGAGGCTCAACCTGAGCCCGAAGCAGAAGAGCAACCCAAGTCCCGCCAGCAATCGCGCAGACGGCAGTCAAGGGGACGTGGACGGAAGGGCGCTGACACCAGCGACACCGAGTCGCTCGCTCGCAGCGACCAGTCTGCCCAAGGTGGTCGCCGCAACAGACAGCGCCAAAAGAAGGGCGGCCAGCAAGGTGGCGGCCAGCCTCTCGACGACATCAGCGAAACCGTCAACGGCGCTGGCGACATGGTGCAAAACACTGCTGGCCAAGCAGTCAACCAGGTCGGCGATACCGCTGGCAAGGCGCTCGGCGGCCTGACTGGTGGCAAGAAAGGGGGTGACG
>NAJN01000579.1:0-20249 GCA_005059845.1 Cryomyces minteri | reverse complement strand
GAAGCGTTGATGCGTCTCACCAAGTCCTTGTTCAGCGTCTCGTCTTTGGCCCGGAAGAGCACGATGATATAGACGTCCGCCAATGCATCGCGCTCCGAAGTATGTGCAACCCGTTCGGGCAGGAGTTCGTATGCTCCATGACCAAGCAAAAACTGTGCAACTGCTCGAGCACACCGGACTTGCCTCTTCAGCATGTCGCGGTAGCCGCTCCGGCCATATGCCGAGAGCGTAGCATAGACTGGCAAAGCCCGGAATCGGCGTGAATTCTCGATACCGACATGCAAAGGAGACGCGATGCCAGTTGCGCTGACGGCATTCAGGTAGGCAGCGTTGGGATTCTGGAAGACTTGCGAGGCGGTTGAACGGTGGCAGCTGAGGAAGAAGCCGCAATCGTAAGGTGTGTTGAGAAGCTTATGGCAATCGCCCGTAATTGAATCAGCTAGTTCGATTCCTTCGCAACCGCGACGTATGTTGTCGTAATCACTGGAGTTGAGGAGCCGCCCAAGAAGACCGAACGCTCCATCTACGTGGATCCATGAATTGCGAACGTCGCACATTGTCCTTATCCGCGCCATCTCTTCCATGCCGTTCGTAGCGAATAGTCCTGTGTTCACTTCACCACAGGATATGACAACGATGTTCGCGACGCCTGGTTTCTCCAACTCTTCACCCAGTAATTCCAAGTCGAATCTATGCGGCGCGTCTTTCTGGCCCACATCTTTTAACGGATGCGCGCCCGAGACCGACCAAGCTGGCCGCTTTGCTCAACGAAGAGTGGGGCACCGTGGTCAGGATCTGAACGTCTTCCAAGCCGGCATTTCGCATCGCACGGAGGATGCCAACCTCAGCAATGCTGACGCGGACGTTACCAACCTCCTCGAGCAAGTTGGCGCTGTCGTAGTCTTTCCGTGCTGCTGCCCTAGCAACTACGTGCTCCCTCGCGCAGGCAAGGCCGAGTACATTGCTTGCAGTCGCTCCTGTCGTGAAGGTGCGATGTCTCCAGCGTCCGGGGTCCAGGTACAGCAAACTGCACAACAGCTCTAATGCTCGGTCCTCGACCTCAGTTGCGATGGTCTCGTGTGGCAGATGAACCTGGACGTTCTGGTCGTAATGAACAACAAGGTGATCTGCTACAGCGGCTGCTAGAGTGGCGCCTCCAGTCACGAAGCCGTAGTAGTTGGGTGATAGACTGGATTGGTTGAGAGCGGGTGCAATATCGGAGCTCATGTGTTCTACTGTTGCTTGGAAGCCGAGGCCTTCGTCTGGCAGTCCAGTCAGTAGGCTGTTGCGAGCACGCTCGAGAGACCTCTCTTCAGGCAGGACCTTGTCAGATACCGAGCGTTCTAGCACGTGGGACAGAGCTTCTGTGATAGTGGAGATTTCCTCGTCGCCATGGAGAGTGTGTTCCATCTCGGTTGGAGAAAACGCGAGAAAGGGACTTGGGGTTGAGGCTTAGTAGCGTGCTTTGAGAGTCAGGTATCTGCAGTTCGCAGCATTGCTGGACGAACACTCTCACGAAAGGACCTGCGGGCGTGAGAAGATGGCGGAGAGGACACTGAGAGCAACAGTCGTGGCGACTTCACAGTTCAACGTGCGACAGACACCTCCATCACAGGAAGGAGAAAAAGTAGACGACACGGATTCGAACGGACTACATCGAACGGTGCCTGTATCGGAGAGAGTGTTGAGATGTTACCAGCTCAGCGAACGAGTCTGTTTGAAAGGGATGGGTCTTGCAGTACCAAAGACAATCGGCGCACCTCGACCCTGATGGACGAGACGACCGGGGTGTGGGGATTTAGAGTAGCAGGCCGCAACTCTACTTGGTCCCAGGATCCAGCATCGCCGTCATCGACGCGACTGAACGCGTCCTACCTTCTTGCAACTACTTCGGTTCTCTTTCACGGTTACACATTTGGCTTGTTGCGTTCCAGCCCTTCCATCTGTTCCTCACTTTACCCTCTCCACCACAATGTCACTCAAACGTAAAGCTGTCGACCTCGCCGCCGCCGAAGCCAAGAAGCCGAAAGCCAACGGCAGCATCACCTCCTTCTTCGGCGCTCCCAAGTCCAATCCTGCTACGTCGTTCACCAATCCGGATCAGCCTTCGCCCGCTCCCATCAAGTTCGACAAAGAAGCCTGGGTCGCAAAACTCACGGATGAGCAGAAGGAACTGCTGAAGTTGGAGATCGAGACCTTGCACGAGAGCTGGCTGGCGCATTTGAAAGATGAGGTCGTCAGTAGAGAGTTTCTGGCGTTGAAGCGGTTTCTGAAGAGCGAGGGTGAGAGCGGGAAGACGATTTTCCCGCCTATGGAAGAGGTGTATAGTTGGTGAGCTACCTCTGCTTGCCAATCTTGATTTCTCTCCATGCTTTGCAGAAGCCTATATCAATCGTCCAGCGGTGATTAATCTGGGTCTGCGAAGGTCACGGCACACGCCATTGAACACGGTGAAAGCAGTAATCCTGGGCCAAGATCCATACCACAATCTCAACCAGGCTCATGGTCTCTGCTTCTCCGTCCGACCACCCACACCCGCGCCTCCATCTCTCAAAAACATATACATCGCTCTCAAGAAAGACTACCCATCCTTCCAACCCCCGCCAAAGAACGGCGGTCTCCTCACACCCTGGGCTGACCGCGGCGTTCTGCTTTTAAATACGTGTCTGACCGTCAGAGCACACGAAGCGAATAGCCATAGCGGAAAGGGATGGGAGAGGTTCACGCAGAAAGTCATCGACACTGTGGCCAAGCAGAGGTCCAAGGGCGTGGTGTTCTTAGCTTGGGGAACGCCAGCTGCTAAAAGAGTCACTGGAGTGAACGGGACGAAGCACTGCATCTTGAAGAGCGTGCATCCGAGTCCATTGAGCGCCAGTCGAGGATTTGTGAGTTGCAGCCGCTTCAAGACAGAGTGTTGCTGTAGCTGTTGCTGATGCGTCGTATAGTTCGACTGTGGACACTTCAAGAAGACGAACGAGTGGCTCAAGGAGAGGTACGGCGAAGACGGACAGATCGATTGGAGTCTGAATGTCCCGCCAGAGGACGCTGGCGTCTGAGCGATCTCTCACTCACTGAGAACTACATTCGCTTGATGATGGGTTGCAGTGTAATGCTGCCGGAATGGCATCATGGTTTTCGCGCGCTCATATAATAACATGTCTCTTCTTGTATCTCCCTGTACGGTTGTAGTGTGCAGAACTTCCCGTTAATGTACGAAGGGACTTGTAGCGCAGCCAATTTTGTGATCTGCCTTTGCAGTTCCAGCCAGAAATCAGAAGTCCTCAAGCTTGTACACCTCATATGCCGGCTCCTCGTACGGATGGGCCCTATGGCCCGTCAGCCATCCACCCTCCCCCAGCCCTCCCACACTGCCCTCGTGTCCAGAACTCACCTCTTCAGCGCATCGACAGCCTTCCTTGCAATATCCCTCCCGACGCACAAGATCTCGCACCTCACTTCCTCGAGCTCCTCCAACTGCCCTACCGTCCCGATGTTCGGCTTCGCGCCCTCGCCGGGCCGGAACTACGACGTTCCAGACACGGTGAAGCACACCTCGGTGTAGTGACCCGGACCAGGGTACGAACCGGCGCCGGTTGCGAAAATGGCGGATTTGGCGGCGGCGAGCGAGGAGGGAGGGATGAAGAAGACGAGCTTGTAGCGGTGGGCGGGGGGTGATGCCATGTTGGAGCTCAAAGAGGATTTCGGGAACAAGGCTCGTCGGCGGCACTGCAGTTGGAGGTTCTCCAAGTCGTCCCTTGCCTTGAGTTCTGATGATGGAAGTGGGATGAGGGTCCAGTGCACGTACAAGAGCCGAGCTCTCCAGATCACGTAGCAAACTGTCTCGAGCCAGCGCTCTCATACAGTCTCCTCACACACTTTACCCGCACCCACATACTCTGCAACACAACCGCTACCGTACAGTGAACTCGGACTCAAGCTCCTGGCTGCCAGCCTCGTGCTCACAACGCTGTCCAGCCCTCGTTGCTTCGCAATTGCCGCGCTTCAATGGCAATGTGACGTCGGAAGGGGCGCCGGCGGCTGCTAGGGCTCCTTTGTCCCCCTCCAGCGATGCCGATCAGGGCGATGCAACGACACGGCCAATCGCCAGCGGTTGGCATCGTGCAGGAAGCGGGTGGGAGTCGATCTAGTGAAGCTTCTGTGCCAGCGCGGAGTAGTCGAGGGTCTGGAAGCACTCCAGTCCAGCAGCTGACGCGCATTCCAGCATGTGCATCGCCCGTTGGGTCGCTCCTTGCCGTGCGCTGTTTCACACTCTAGCTACCTTCACCCCGCCTTGCCTTACGAAAGCGGTCAGCAGACTGCTTGTTTTGTGACGTAGCTGCTCCCTCGCGGGGGTACATAAACACCACCCTGCTCCATTCATTCCTCTCCTCTTCATCACACTCACCCACTCTTACACTCACCAGCTCCAACCAAACTCCAATCACCCTCCAACCCTCACCCAACAAACATCCACAAACCACAACCATGTCTGAGGCAGGACGCAAGGATTTCTCCACCAGTTCGTACCCCACTCTGTAGCTTCGCTGCGTGCAGTCGCCCTAACAAATTACCACAGAGGCCAAGGAGTCCATGACTCCCGACTCCTCCAAGTCCACGGGCGAGAAGCTCAAGGAGACCTTCACCGACACCACCGACAAGGCTGCTCGGTAAACCACCACCATTTCATTACCGGAGAAGCTCCATCTCATTGAGTGATCGGTGCTCGGGTCTCGCAATGGACATGCCGAGGTCTGGTCCTTACTGAGATCGAGCTCTCTCGCACTTGCCTACATGCAATGCCGCTTCACCACTAACACACCTATCAGTGGCTTGCAAACCGACTCGTCAAAGTCCACCACCCAGGAGGTCAGCGACAAGGCCGGCCGCATGAAGGACAACAACGTGCACGGCGGCACCGGCGAGAGCATCTTGGACAAGACCAAGAACGCTCTCGGCATGGGCGACAAGCACACCTAGGTGCCCTCATATTGTGCTGTCAACTGCGATGGAGCGGGGACACTGCATGAGGTTGTGATTGCGGCGGCAATTCGGGAATGCATTGGGCTTCCGTTGTACTACTTATGATACCACAAAGTAGCTCTCATCGAGACCCTCAACTCTGTCTTCTGAACTTTGTGAGCCCAGTTAACGACGCGAATATTCCATCTGTGATACTGAACGTAGTTCTTCGTCGAGAGATGTGTGCTACAAGGCCTGTAGATCTGACTCGCCCCAAGCCAGTGCGAGCTCACTGCTTGCCTGAAGCAGTTCCTGAGCTTTTTCGAGTTGTTTGAAGCTGCTGTGAAGAGCGACAAGCGAACAGCTACGTACCTTGAAGTCCGTTAGAGTTGCCTCTCAGATACATGAGTAAGTAATGGGGGATAGCTTGTTTCAATTTGCATACCTAAGGTATCCCATCGCGACGTTCACAAGGCGCTGTAATCACCATGTGTTCCAGTCCGCGTCCGGCGTGCTGGTCCCGCGATTCGCGTGGGAAGCGAATTAAGCATAAGGTACATGACGGTCTGGCGGCAGCAGTTGCTCGGTCAACCGCTGCGTAAACATTGCAGGAACGTCACAGCCAGCGTGCAGCCAGTCCCCCAGCCTCCGAGTCTAAGTGTGGCTGGCTAGTACAGCACAGCACAGTACAACCTCCTTCGAGGTTCTTGAGCACCTGCATCACTGCTACTTGCGAGGTTACCACTGCTCTGTGGAAGCCACAAAAAAAAGCCCTTCGCTCTCAATACCAGTACCTACCTTGTTGTTACGGGACCGCTCTCTGACGATTCACGGCAGACTGTCGAACGATATCGTTACTACCCTCCTTCGTTCGATACTACGACCTAATCACCACCACCACACCATCTACGCTCGTTACGCTCGTGCTGCATTCCTCGAACCGACCGTTCCCTCTTCCATTCCACACACCGTCGGATCCACCCTCGAGCCCTCGAGCCGCAGCCGACAAGACCACCACTGCATTCCACAACCCCACGACCACTCCCGGCCCTGCGGGAGCCGCAGGAGAGGTGCAGAGTCATTTGAAGCAGAAGCTAGACAGGGCTCGGCACAATGCCGAATGTACGGTTCGCAGTAGGCATCCAGCGGCTAATACCGTTTCTGGGCTACCATCATGTGCTCATGATCCTAATCGCTGCGGCGATTATCTTACTGTGTAAGTCCTGCGCTATACTGCGATCCCCAACGTGGTCTCGTCTCTCCACGTTCGTCTCGGGTCTCGGTTTTGGCTTCTTTTACTGACGCGGTTTGATTTGACAGCACTCCTCCTCGCCGGCTGCTCCTCCTCCTCGCCCCTCATCCCCGGCATCTTCCTCATCAGCCTCTACTACCAGTCTTACACACCGACCTACGACCCAGCGCAAGTCGACCCGGGCGTAACGGCCGCCATTGCCAATATCGTGGGCCGCGCCCAGCTGGAGGTCCGTGTCGGCTACTTCGGCCTCTGCGTCAACCCGGACGGCGGCAGCTTCCTGTGTAGCAATAATGCGACGAGTCTGGCGGAGCAGGTTAGCGTGGATCAGGACCCGTTGAACTTGATCTGGGTCGCGAGCACGTTCAAGGACAGCATTGTGTTTCCGTACTTGCTGTAAGTCTTGCCGTTCTCGTTCCCGGCCCCCGTCACGGTTGCGTACGTGGCCGCACGCCGAAACACCGTTGCTGACCAACGCGCTCCGATTCTAGCATCGTCGCCATCATCCTAGCCTTCGTCACCTTCCTCCTCCTGGCGACCTTCCCCGGCTGGCACGAAGAGCACGACGCGCGCACCGGCTCCGACATCGACATCAAGCCTTTCCCGTCGCGGCCCGTCTCGCAAGTCGCGCTGGCCCTCATCTTCATCGCCTCCATCTTCGTGCTCGTCAGCGTGCTGTGGCAGCACACGGCCTCGGTGGCCGCGGCGACGATCGCGCAGGACCTGGGCAATGGCAGCGTGAAGAGCGGGGTCGGCACGACAGCCATGGTGCTGGGTTGGTTTGGCTTCGCGCTGTTCATCGTCGTGACGATCGGGCTGCTGGTCATGATATTGAGTATCCATCTGTTGGACAAGTTGACGGATGAATGAACGAGGGAACTGCAAGGCTACGCTAAAGGGGAGGAGACGAGATCGGATGAGATCAGATGAGACAGAGAGCGGGCAGTGAGGATGGGCTGTACATGACGTGCGACGCGAAAGAGCTGGAGGCGGGATGCTGTGTTTGATTGAGCGAGCATTGGACGGCGGAGGCGCACATTGTACCTTTTCTCTGCGGTCGTCGTAACCAGCGGCATTGCGGCATTCTTGGCGTTTGGGGTCTGCTTTTGCGAGCGCATGGCGCGACACCGTCAAAGACGACGACCAGATGAAGGAATATAGCGTCGAAAATGACGATTGGATTTGAGGGCATGGACGGATGTACATGGACAGACACGGTTCCGATCCCGTACTCAACAACAGATGCAGGGGCAATTTGAGAATGCAGAACGAGATCACACATCGACGTCTTCATTGGTGTTAGTGTCTCGTAGCACGTACCACCTCTCCCACGACTTCACTCAACGACTCCCAGTACTCCTCCTCCCCACACTCCCATCCTCATCCTCAGCCATCCCACTCACCCCTCCGACACCAAACACGCGGCCAGTCCACTCGGCAAAAGTCTCCGGATCCCAGAGCTCGTCCTCGCGGCCCTTGCCCTTCTTCTTGACCATCGCCCGCCCGTTCGCCTGCCCCTCTTTCGCGTAGCGCTCGAAGAACTCCTCGTACACCTCGGCGACCTGCTCCTGCACCGCTGCAACCAGCGTTTCCTTGGTCCGCTCGTCGTCGAGATACTCGCCGAGTTTCTTGCGCAAGTAGGGCACTTCCTTCTCTGCCGCTTCACGGATCGTCCGCGTTGCTGCGTTGGCGTCAAAGTCCTTAGCCGCCGACGCGGCAGCAATCGGGCTCGTCATGCGTGTCGTGAACGCGTTCGTGAACTCATTGATGACAGTGCGCAACCGCCCATCGAGCTCCGCCTTCGCGTCCAGCATATTCTCGACGACGCGCGGCATCAGGCCGCCGCCAACGAGGCGCATGAGGTTGCGCGGGTTGAAGAGACCGCCGCGTTCGCGCAGCTCGTAGAAGGTGTTTGTCATGCTGGAAAAGTCGAAGGAGATCTCGGGCGTGACAAACTCAATGTCGAAGGCGACGATCTGCTGCTTAAGGATCAGCAGGTGCTTGATTAGGAATAGCTGCGCGTCAGTTAGCGAGGCGCGTGCGGAGATCTGCGTGGCGGCGGCATGGAGGGAGAGGATGGTTTGGTGAACGATTCGGTGCGCGAGATCGTCGAAGATGCTGGACTGGAGCAGGCGCGATGACAGTTAGCGAAAAAGCGTAGTGCAGATTGGAGTTTAGGGGCAACGCACGTTGACGAGGCGGTAGATTCGGCTCAGAAGCCAAATAGCCTTTCGTAACGTAGGATACAAGCCCTCCAATGCAGCATCCGTATCGAATCCCCATCCAGCATTCAAGGTATCAATCCCGCCTTCTTCATCCACGACCATTGGCGTTTTAGGCGTTTGTATCGGAGGCTCATTGACAGGCTCCTTCCTTCCTGACAATGCAGGTCGGGTGCCGTTCCTCGCAAGAGATACTCTCCGGTTCCGGGTGAAATAGTCTAGGTCTTCTGGTCTGGGCTTGTAGTGCTCGATATCGTCTCGTAAAACGGCCAGGGCAAGGAACACAAGCCTCGTTTGCGCATCTTCGAGCGCCGGATGTATCAACGTGGAGAAACCCAGTCGGTTGCTCTCCGTCGGCTCTGAATCGTCTTCCTCTCCTTCCATGTATCTGGTTTGTATGAGGGTACACAACTCGCAGAGCTTCAATATCTGGGTCTCGTGTATGGTCCGCGGACGCAGATAATCATACAACGGCTCGCAGATGGCTTCTAAAAAGTCGTACAAGCCTCCTTCGCTGGCGAACCACTCTCCCCAAAGATCGTGCTCGTCGTAGCATATGCCGCGCATGTAGCTGATGGTACTTCGTGCGAAGGCGACAAGATCTTTTGAGCTGCTCGGTGCCATGGCAATAGCTCCCATCTTCTTCGTCACGATTGGCAAGATAAGTCGCCCGCGGGTCGCAGAATAGCTTTGGTAAAGCTCGTTCATCAGACTCTGGTATTCCGCTTCTGCACCAGGTTCTGCTCCTGCAGGGAGCACCGCACGCTTCTGGATCTCCAGTCCAACTTGTTTCAATTCTGCCGCACCGGACCGAAACTTTGCGTATAGAAGAGCGGACATTGTCGTATCGTTCAGCTGGCGATCTGCTATGCGCTTGGAAACGTCGGCGGCGATCTCACGAAGAGAGTTGGTGAAGTGGACGCGTATGAGAGTGAGTGCGCGTGTGAGAAGAAGCCGGTAGCGGGAGCGATAGGTAGGTGCTTCGCGATGAGAAATCTTTCGAAGTGTTAGTACCTCTGTCCATGCAATGACACAGTACGTTACACACATGTGCCTGCATATACTCAAGACATCGGTCAAGGTTTGAGAGCATCTTCGAGAACTCTTTCCCTCGAACGAAATTGCCCGCGCCAGGTGCATTCAGTTTCCTTGTCATGGGCTCGAGGTAGGTATAATACTGCAGATTCTCCGCCATGTCATCCGCAAGCTGTACAACGCGCTTTTGCTCGGATAGGAAACCTTCGCATTGCGCTTGGAATGCAGTCGTCTGGGCTTCGACGGCTCTGAAAGAGTCCGACAATACAGACAGGAGGTCTAATGTCGACGTCGTGCTCTCCAGCAGCGAGTCCAGATGTGACTGATAGAGGCGAAGCCGATCTTTGTATACTCTGTGAAAAGACCGCAGTCAGTACAGCGATCGAAGACGCTCTCCAACAGAGGCTGATGTGCGGCGGCTCGTACTGGTACTCTTCATGGCTAGCATCGAGCAGCTCGCCGTGGACAGTCTGATACCCGTCGCCGAAGTCCAACTCGGTTCGGGGATGCTCCTTTGATCTTCGCCTTTGCTTTTCCACGCCCCGCTCTTTCTTCAACTGTGCTCTAAGAGCATCGTAAAAGTCGCTGTATGACTTAGCTCTGCGGGCCACGGTCGCTGCGGGCGGGGCATTGTTTGACGCAGCTGGTTCCTTCTGTTCTGCGAGGCCTTCTACGAAGCCAACGTCAGCCTTGTTGAGATCCTGCTGCTGCATCAGATCTGCGACGCACCCGTGAACGGACTGTACGCTTACACTGGCCTGCTTCAGCAGCGACTCCCGCCGCCGGGCTTTCGAGGAGTCGATGGTCGACTGCGTTGCCGGAGCAAAAGCGCTGTCCCAAGCGTAGTCGTACATCGGGGCGACTCCTCAGGCCGAGGCGTGGTCTGCAGTGTTGTCAGTATGTAGGTGGAGTAGGATACAGTAGAGCCTTGGATACCTTGCAGTGAGTTCCTCAGGTATGTAATTTACGGTATTGATACCTGGACTCACGGTCTTGTTCGCGGTTGACGAAGCGAGGCATGCCCCACACGCGCCAGCAGTGCCAGCAAAAGCCAGGGCGTTTCGCCAAGCGTTTCGCTGACTGAACAGCCGACACCATCGTCCCTTCCTGGGTACGGCGAGGAACCTGGGTATATAGATGGACACTCCCTCGCCCTGTTCCTTCCCTCGTCCCAGTACATGCTGCCTACAGGGCTCTCTCTCCTCCACTCTCACGCAGCGCAGATGTCGAAGACGCTCCCCAGAGCGCACACCTCCTCCCCTCTCCTCCGCAGTCACGCGCTCGTAGTTCCGCAGTAGTCCACCATGATACGATTCCGCAGGTATCGGGCATTCCTCGTCTTTGCCGTCCTGTCCATCATCGCACTCTACCACTTCACAGGAGTTCGAGACTGGCAAGCGGCGTCTGCAATAGGTGTCGGCTCTCTCAAACAGCTAGGAATACACGTCCCCACATCAACACCGCCCGATCCGCAAAAGGCAGCGAAAGAGACGAAGCCAAACGCAGTGAATGGTCTGGCGGCACTGGAGGCGATCAAGTCACTCATACCACCACCACCCGTTGCGCCGATCAGTAAGCCAATCCAACAGCTGCCGCCAGGGCCGGCAACATTGACCCCGCCGATCAAAGCGCCTACACCCACACTCAAGAGCAACACTGGCATCGGCGGAACGGGAAAACTTGCAGCTGCGGTACCGCAGAGCCTGGAAGAGATATTGGCCGAGCAAGAAGGAGATGGGGAGGGAAGATTGGAGGTTGAGCCCTTGGCACCGACCGCATCTGCTATCCACTGGGCTTCGCAACCGGAGCATTTCCCTGTTTCTTCTACCATTCAGCTCCCAATAGGAAGTCCCAAGCCCATACCGAGAGTTCAGCATGTCTTTGGGACAGAGCCTCTTGCAGCGAAGTCTGATAGGGAGCAGAAGCTAGCGGCGATTGCAGAGGCGTTCGAGCATTCATGGAAGGGCTACAAAGAGTATGCGTGGATGCAAGACGAGCTCTCTCCCGTATCGGCAGGAAACCGCAATCCGTTTTGCGGCTGGGCAGCGACCTTGGTCGACACGTTGGACACACTGTGGATAATGGGATTGAAGGAGGAGTTTGAAGAGGCAGTAGAAGCCGTTCGAGGAATCGACTTCACAACCAGCACACGCAGAGACATTCCACTGTTCGAGACCACGATCCGATACCTAGGGGGACTTGTGGCGGCTTACGATATCAGCGATAGAAAATATGGACACCTCTTGGACAAGGCAGTGCAGCTGGCAGAGATCATGATAGGTGCCTTCGACACACCGAACCGTATGCCTGTCACCTTTTATTACTGGATGCCGTACGTTGAGCGCTGGTCTTCCCTTGATCGTGACTGACAGTGTATAGCACTTTTGCCTCCCAACCTCACCGAGCCACAACCAGGGTTGTGCTTGCTGAGCTGGGATCGCTGTCTCTGGAGTTCACTCGGCTAGCCCAGCTCACTGGGGAGCCAAAATATTACGATGCTATCGCTCGGATCACTGACGCCCTCGAGGAATGGCAGAATAGCACCAGTCTTCCTGGAATGTGGCCCCTTCACGTAGACGCATCCGGCTGTGAGAAGGCGGATCGCCCACTGACCATGATGTCGCACTCGTTGGCAAACGGCCCTCAACCTCCAATTGGAACCGGGCTTGACAACGCGCAAGTGGGCGAACCTGTACAGGTGGACAAGCTTCCACCTCTCCTGCAAGCTGAGCAGGACACTCGCGTTGGAGAGCCGTATAAGTCGGAGGATTTCCAGCAGCCAGAACCCGAGCCTGTTGTTGTGAATGAGCCTGAAAAGACGAGAGTCTCGCACTGGGGCGATACTCTGAGCGAAGCGATGCCTAGTGCGCGTGCTGGCAAGGGTGGGACGCATGCAGATCTCAATCAGTCGCAGGCATCAGTCAAGCAGAAACGGAAAACTGAAGCGCATGACGCTTCAAATGACCATGTTCGGGATAAGCCGGCCGGTGCATCACCGTTAAAGTCTACAGCTGTGGATGGAAAAAGTCGAGTAACCGTCCAAGACACCGAGGTCGAATCGCCGAAGCCCTCGGATGAAGGGTGTGTTCCACAAGGTCTTACATCACCCGTGAAAGGCGCCAGCGAACAGTTCAGTCTTGGAGGTATGTCAGACAGTGTCTACGAGTACCTGCCGAAGGAGTTTCTGCTGTTAGGAGGTGTCGTCGATCAGTACAAAACGATGTACGAATACTCGATGGAAGCGGTGATCGACAAGCTACTCTTTCGCCCGATGGTTCCTGGTGAACGAGACATCCTGGTGTCAGGGAAATACGCGTCGAATGCTCAGGGCAAAGAAGGCCAACTCACGCTGGAGGGTGAGCATCTGACCTGTTTCGCCGGCGGTATGTTCGCGCTAGGAGCAAAGATATTCAACCGCAAGGGTGATCTCGACATTGCCAGGAGGCTTACTGACGGTTGTGTCTGGGCATATGAGTCCACCACCACCGGAATAATGCCGGAAATCTATGAGGCTGTAGCTTGCGAGAGTAAAGACGACTGTCCTTGGAATGAGACGAAGTGGTGGGACGTACTCGATCCATACAGGGCCGCTAGGACTAAGACCCCTGCACCTTTCCCCCATCTTGCTCCGTCAACACCCATGGCACCGATGCCGACATCGACCGCAGTGCGTGCTCAGCCTGCTGCATCAACGTCCGCTGCTGTCCACGTGGACCTCGAGAAACGCCAATTCGACGAGATTCCGGGCGCTAGAGCAGCCAACGCTTTCGGAATACCAGTGGAGAGGCCTATCGTGGCTACCGGAGACATACTGGGTGGTGCACCCGCTGTATACACATCACTGCCACCGCCGCTGTCACACGAAGAGTATGTGAAGGCTAAAATTCGCGAAGAGCGTCTCCCACCAGGCTTCAAGAGTATACAGGCCTCGAAGTACATTCTCAGGTAGCGCCTTCTTCTTCTCTCTTTTTCTTCACACGATGTGCTCACCTTTGTTCTAGACCCGAAGCGATCGAGTCGGTCTTCTACATGTACCGCATCACAGGGGACGATCTTTGGCGTGAGAAGGGGTGGAAGATGTTCACCGCCATTCAACAGTACACGCGCGCCGAGTACGGCTACTCGGCCATTGACGATGTAACGAAGAGCGCGCCAGGGTTGAAAGACGAAATGGAATCGTTCTGGCTGGCGGAGACGCTGAAGTATTTCTATCTGCTCTTTAGTGACCCGGAGCTGGTGAGCTTGGATGACTGGGTATTGTTAGTGCTGCCACGAACAAGTCCTACAGATGAGCAACACTAATAAAGCCACAGGAATACTGAGGCTCATCCCTTCAGGAGGCCCACGGGCGGAAGATAGCCTCCGTCTTGTTTCTGGTTTACATGTTGGTGCACCGCTGCTACTGGGTACGATGTCAGCATATTGGAGCACCCCTAACATGTCACACTCCATCGCACCGTTCGTAAGATCAGGCGTCTGACAGGAGCGGGTTGTGTTGTTGAGGCGTCTGTATTAGACACAGCTGAGCGGACGTTTGGAATGAATGAAACCTAGAGAGCTCGCGACTTCCCAGGTCGCTCTGCATTCCGAGCACGAGTGGACGCGCGACATTGTGTTGGACAGCCTGCAGCTGCAGCCATGTGTACACAGAGAGGGTTCTCTGTTCAATCCATACGACTTCTCACGATGTATATACACCTGTAAATGTTGGCGTCTCAAAGTGCCAGCCCCATGTCGTCGCGCATCCTGTATGCCATCTCCCACCAGCACTTGACACGCAGCCAGTGATGCCACTGCGATCTCATCCAGGACCGCTGGCTGCTCCCGTGCTATGGAATTTGAAGTCTCCTACAGCCTCGAGAATGAGCAGCAATTCTGGGACGGTGCGCTCAGTTGCCATCCGCCGCCCACGGTCTGTTGGTGTTGTTGATACTGATGCCTCCGCGCTGCAGAGCTCGACGACATCACACGCGCCCACTGCGACACACACGAAGCCATAGACAACACGCTGCGCTCCTACCTCAGCTTCACGGCCAACTTCAAGGGTACCGCTGCTCTGCTTGCCCCTTCTCCAGCCTTCTCCCTCACTGACTGACCAAGACGAGTACCTCCAGTCCGCCGATGCCATTGCCCGCTGCTCCTACAAGCTGCTCGGCTCTGCCCTGTTCCAGGCGCACGAGGAGTATGTGCGCCGTCAGATTGTCTACGGCTTGTTGCAGGTACCGTTTCCCTTTCGCAGAAGATGCTGCAGTTCTCTGTTCGTCGAGCAGGCTGGTCCTGACTCAAGACGCCGTGTACTAGGAGGATGATCCGCCCACGCTCCACCTCATCGCTGCTTTTCTCCTCTTCGATGGCCGTGTCGACGATCGAATCCTTGAGATGATGGCGGTCGAGGGCGCCTTTCCGCGTCTGGTCGAACTCATACAACTAGGCAGAAGGGAACGTGACAACGGGCTGCATCAGATGCTGCTGGAGCTGCTATATGAAATGTCACGGATACAGCGATTGACGTGGAAGGACTTGTGTAGGTGCTTTCCACAACGGCAACGGCACTGCTTCTACGCAGAGAGGATGAGCAAGGCTGATGCGGAGTTCACAGCAATTGTCGACGACGTCTTCATCATGTACCTCCTCCAGATCATCGAGGGCCTCTCGGACGACGTTGACGACCCGTATCACTACCCCGTAATACGTGTTCTGGTGGGACACCAAGCCCTCTCCCCTTCCTTCCCTCCCACCACTGCAGAGCACGCTGACGTCCTGTTACAGCTTGTCCTTAATGAACAATACATGATGTCCGCCTCGACCCCCTCCCCTCCCAAGAATCCACCCTCCACCAAACCACCTCCCCCGCCACCTCCGCGTCTCACAAACCGCCTCCCCAAGACCCTCTCTGCGCACCTCGCCAGCTACCGTACCTTCGGAGAGAACCTGATCCTTCTACTCAACCGCGAAACACTCCCGGCCTCGCAGCTTCTGATCCTCAAACTGCTATACCTGATCGTCACGACCCCCGCTACCTACGAGTACTTCTACACCAACGACCTGTACGTGCTGCTCGACGTGATCCTGCGCAATCTACTGGACCTCGATCTCGCTGCCGAAGACATGGAGGCCATGTCGACCAAGGTGCTGTGAAGCCGATGTTTCTGCCTGTCCAACGTCGAGAGTTGTGAAAGCTGGGGAAACGAGGTCTGGCTGTCGGCATATATACCTTCCCTCTCCGCCGCTCCATCAACCTCACCTCCCCTCCATCAACCTCACCTCCCATCCGCCAGGTACCCATCCCACAGCCCCTCTTCCCAATCCCAGCTATGTCGACCATAGCCTCCCCGCGCCCCTCAGTCTCCCTCTCCTCCCGGCGCACCTCCGCCGACCTCACCACGACAACCGCCGCTACTATCACCACGCGCCGCAACCGCGCAGCCCTGCGCGACTACTACAATCTCAAAGCCTCCGCGCCGTCTGACGTCAGCAATGGCGCTCAGGTCGATGACGGAACGGAGACAGAGAGTGAGTTGGATAAAGAGGGGTTCGATGCCCAGGCGTATGTGAAGAATGTGTTGCAGAGGGAGGGCTTGGAGGGGTGTCTGAGGGTCGAGGGGGGGTTGCTCGGCGGTATGTGCATACATCCGTTGTTTTGTGGTGACGGGTGAGGGATCGCTAGAAGGCAAAGAGAACTGAGCTCCCGGCTGGTCAGGTGGATGATTGGACCGTGTGCTGATGTTGCGTGTGAAAAACCAGAGATCAGAGGACTCGACGGCGAGCGCAAAGCGCTGGTCTACGACAACTACTCCAAGCTCATCGCAGCCACGGACACCATCCGTAAAATGCGCACGAACATGGATCCGCTCACGCCTACCACCTCAACCCTCTCAGCCGCAATCGCCCACATCGCCGAAACCGCCGCAGCTCTGTCCCACCACCACGCCGTACCCGACGCGGAGACTGCGCACTCTGGCACTAACAATTCTCACCCAAACACCAAAGGGAAGGAGATTCACACTGTCCGCTGGGTTCTTAACGCCCCCTCTCGTCTGCATGCACTGCTGACGCAAGGCCATCGTGATGCCGCGGAAGCTGAATGGGCGGAAGTGCGCGTGCTGCTGGAGAAGTGGAGAGGGAGGGAGGTGGCGGGCGTCGAAGAGTTGTGGCAAGAGTGCGAGAGCGCATTCAAAACGCCAGGTTCCGAGGCGTCTTGAGCAACGCCCGGCCTTTCCACCGGAAAGAAGTGGAGGAAACCCTGAACGAATCTGTGCACCTCGCCATCGTGGTGCCATCTTCAGCCGCGCTTGTTGGACTTGCAAGCGCTGCACAGCGCAACGCAACGCAACGCGGTGAGGCCGACTGCCACAAATGCTGAGCTCGGTAGATTCGGGTATCCCTGTTCTACGACTGACGAGGCCTGGCTGTCGCGCAGTGAGCACCTTAAGCTTGCCACTGTCGCATCCACGCTCAAGGTCGGCCTTGCCCGCAGGTCGTGGAACGTGACTGAAGCTGAACACGCAGCGAAACGGCCTGTTTCTTATGACGCTGACTTCTCGCACATCATGTGTTTTGCTCGGCCGCGGTTCTTGATAGCTGGTTGCTCACCCTCCACTGTGCAGGTTGAAACGAGGCGGCTTTGCCCGGAAGGTCTGCTGAGGGGCGTTTCACTGCTTCAGTCAACTTGTGAGTATGCTCAACAATCTGATCTCCCACCGCCTCTCCGCGCGCTCTTCTTTGAACTGTGGGTCTTCTTCATCCTGAGCCGAGCCTCGTTCTCCGCCTTCTGTCTAAGGAGTACGTCAACTGGCACAACTTCGTTGTAGAGAAGCGGGGAATGCAACTTACAGGTTCTTGACCCGACTCCTCTGCGCGTTGGACGTCTCCCCCGGCACAACATCGCGACCAACTTCCAGGACCAGGTTGTGTAGCTTCGAGAAGCAGCTGTGTACGTTGTCATTCTGCTTGCGGTTGTCGTCCGCCTGTATGACCAGACAGTCCGATTTCTCGGCGCAATAGCGCGAACTCCGTATTTGCGAGTGCAGCACGCTGGGTATCATAGGCAGAAGGGAATCCAGTGGCAGGCGTAGCGTAGCTTTAGAGCTCACTCTGTGATCGTTATAGTCAGCGTGCTTGGTGCAGACCGTCGACCATGAAATCACGCACTTGTTGACATTCTGTCCTCCTGGTCCCGAAGACCTACTGAACGAGATGTCACATATGCTTTTGGGGATCGTCTCAGGATCGAAGCTTGCAAGCCATCGTCGAGCAGCCTCTAGCCCTTCTTCATCGACGCCGCTGGCCCTGGGACTCGACGCGAAGGACCTCAAAGCGGCAGGTTGCACGTAGCGAAAGCTACCGAGTGTTGGTGAAGATGGTATCACCGTACGCCGCAGCATAACGTGAAAAAGAGACATACGGGTATTTGTGCCTTTATTGTTCTCCCAAGTTCTGAGTTGACGATGCAGCACAGTGAGCAGTGCTCTCGCGTCGGCCGGAAGATGCCGTGGCGTCCGATAAAACCATGATCAAATTCGCAGCTACACAACTCTTCCAGTCTCCTCACTTCCCCCCCCTCTATCCTTCGCATCGCAACACATCCATCCACGCGTCAACCAGTCTACCTGCTGTAACGTCACTGCATGCTAACCCACCAACACACTCTCCACGCAACACCCGACAAGCAGACATCGTCCTTCCATTTCGACCCTCTTACCCGGACAAACATCGATCGCACTGCCTACGCGTCAAGCCCGCCCATCCACTCGTGCATGCTGCGCGCCTGAGAGCTTAGTCGTTGTCGAATGTCATCTGCAGACTTCCCAGGAACTTACACGGGCTTTGCTTAGATGACACCCGATCCACCAGCTGAAGGACCCAGATACCAGAACCTCGGACAAGTCCTGAGTCCTGTCTCCCCCAAACCTCTCCACTATCCCATTCCCTCCGACATCCCAGTCCTTGAAAACCAAATGGACCCAGTCTTCAACGATACCTCCACCCATATGGGCCAGTCTCACCACTATCAACCTGACGTACATCACGACCAAGCCTCCTATGACACGCCGTATGCAAACTATGCAGCGCAGGGAACGGTTTCAGATGGCAGGAGCAGCCAGATAGGAGCCAATGTTGGAGCAGATGGAGACGATGGCTATGCGGTGTCAGGGCATGAAGCGCAAGGCTCGAGTAATCAAGATATGACCACGTTCCAAGACCGCGCATCTGCGAACTACTCAAACACTGCTGCACCCAGTGAAGCTGCTGCTCGTCTCGAAGCAGATGGCGTCTCTTCTTCTGCATCTGTTGCCAAACCTTACGGCGCATTCGCACAGGATTCCTCCCAAGACTCAGCCGCCCAAGCTGCCCACCGTGAAGGAAACGCAGCCACTGAGCAGTCGCACGATCGAGGAACACACGAGGGAACGAATAATGGAGACACCGGCGGTGTCGATTATCAAGCGCTGCTGGACAACATAACTGCTAACGCTTCCGCCGGAGCCCAAGAAGAGAGTACCACCAACGGCATCGCCTCTCCCACTTCCCACTCCCATGTCCACACTCCAGCAGGTCTAGTATCGCCTACGTCTGCAAGCGCGGGACCTGCAAGCCTGCCACCGCGACCTCCGCCTCAAGAGCAGCCCGCTATTCACCCGAATTATACACATTCCAGTGATATTCGCGCCTACCATCCTCACTCTCAAACTTCGGCCGTTCAATCCACTGCGTCCCAACACGGCACAGCCTACCGCCCCACCGCCTCTGCCAACTTCCCCGCTCCGCTCATGCATGCTGGTGCCAATGGACTACCTCCGCCTCCGCCAGCATCGTTTCAGCAGGTCTCCCCGATGTCTGCAAACGACCAGCCGCAAAGCCCTTCAAAAGCGGACTATCGCCAACGTGAACCTTTGCACGGCAGAGACACAAGCAACGAAGCCAATGGATCCGTCTCGGATGATAGGGAGGCGCGGTGGAGCTCAGACGTGCAGAAGAAATACGACGACTTTCTCGAACAAGAGCGCCGGCATGTGAACGATGGACAGTGGGATAAATTCCCGCCCAACTCAAGACTGTTTATTGGTTACTATATCCATCCCCTGCGCATCAGCGTAAACAACAACCACGTGTGCTAACACTCGTCCTAGGCAACCTTCCGACCGAACTAGTGACCAAGCGCGACATCTTTCACATCTTTCACAAGCACGGAATGCTTGCCCAGATCTCCATCAAACAAGCATACGGTTTCGTACAGTTCTTGGAAGCCAGCGCATGTTATCGCGCTCTCCAGGCAGAGCAAGCGGGGACAATTCGCGGACGGAAAATGCGTCAGTCGATCTTCTCCTATTGGACACTTTCATGTCGTGAGCCTGTGCTGACTTGGTGGTGCAAAGACCTCGAGATCAGCAAGCCCCAAAAGAACACACGAAACGCAGATAAAACCGGATCCCAGCGCACCAGATCTCCGGATTACAACAGAGGAGGCAACGCGCCGGCGGGTGTAGACCGATACGTGTCAGGCCCAAGCAGAGGCAACAATCGTGGTCAACAAGGCGGTCGGAACAACGGAGGTCGTGGCAGAGACGATTACAGGCCGGGGCGATCACCTTCGCCGAGAGGCTTCCGGGGCGGGAGAGGAAGCAGGGACTGGAGTGCAGACCGATATGATGGTCGCAGAAGGAGCAGGTCGCGGTCCCCTTACAGCAGAGGAGGCAGGTACAGGAGCCCGAGTCCAAAAAGGGACTACGACGATGATCTGCCCCTGCCCCGAAGACTACCCCACGCTGTGCCAGATGTGC
>NAJN01000578.1:0-10962 GCA_005059845.1 Cryomyces minteri | reverse complement strand
ACGATACGGTATCGTCCTTGCGAACGGAGGGAGTAAATGCGGAGTGACAAGGAATATCAACGATTCTGGAGAGGATATAAGCTTCATGTAGGCTGGGCGCGATGTTCAGCCAATGCTATTTCTGCGTCGATCAAATCCTCAAGTCTTACGCGTTAGCTCCGCCTAGGCACATTGTACTTAGTGTAGACTTTGAAATACACGATTTGACACGCCAATGATAGTCTCGATAGCGTCTCTTCCATGCTTTTGGGGTAAACCGTTTTGAGGCTCTCGGGATTAGTCACCCATCTCCGCAAACCGGCGCTACTTGCAAGACTCAACCTTTCAACCCATGCCGAGCGAGTATGAACCGATCACGAATCGCGCGATCAAAGCCATGAACGTTCCAGGAATGCTGCCCGGTGGTGGGCTAGGCGGCCGAGGCAGTGCTGGCATCGATCCACAGCAGGCGCAGGAGCAACAGATGATCAAATATGTACGATTCGAAAGGAACGGCCCCCGCATGCTCATTGCCGGGCGACTGACCGTACAAACAGATGCAAATGGCTATGGAAAGCTGTCCTGCAAAAACAGTCATCGCTGGTACCATGGGCTTTGGTCTTGGTAGTCTCTTCGGGCTGTTCATGTCGAGTGTATGCACACCACCACATCACGTCACTACCTCCGAACCTCTACCCTACGATCAAAACTATCCATCACACAGCGGACACACTCGCGACACGTTGCTTTTGGATCCACAGCTCACATTTCTCTTGCAGATGCGCTACGATACGCCGCTCACACCTCAGGGTGCCGAGATCTACAAACTCCCCGTCCGCCAGCAGCTTCGACAAGGCTTCAAAGAGATGGGTCGTGCTAGTTTCAGCTCTGCCAAGAATTTTGGGATGGTCGGAGCAATATTCTCTGGGACGGAGTGCTGCATAGAAGGGGTCAGTCGTTACTACATAAGGCAGAAATGAAACTCTACAACAACGCACGGGAGGCTGACCTTGCATTTGGCATAGTTTCGCGCGAAGAACGACCTTGCGAACGGTGTAGCTGCAGGCTGCATCACGGGCGGTGCCCTTGCGGCAAAAGCTGGGCCGCAAGCTGCTGCGGTCGGGTGCGCAGGCTTCGCCGCCTTCAGTGCGGCCATCGACTACTACATGAGGATGCCGGGCGACGACGGTGCCAGCCCGGTCATATGAGAGTGGTGCGCTGTTTGCAGAAGCAATCGGAGTACTCGGACATGGCTTTCCAATCTCGTTGGCGTTCGGGTGTGTTCTGGGCCAGACAGTGCATTGGGACGGCGTTCCTCATCTCTACTTCAATACGTACTGATACCTATGAGATTGCAGTGGTTCTAATCACTCACTATTGCCTGTGATCATCTTCGACGACGGTGTGATTCTCTGGCTGATAGTCAGACGCGCCCTGGCGACGTTGCCATGATTTGATTCGAACTGAGGTATGCGTCTGGAGTGTAGCTCCGCGAAGTGTGTGTTGGAGAGGGCCCGAGGCTGCGAGATGAGCGCAACTTCCGCCGGATCTCTCGAGCCCGATCGGTAGTGCCGGACCCGGGACGTGGCAGCGGAATGTTGCCGCTTGCGAGATGCCTTCACAACTACCTTGCCTTGCCTCGACGTTATGCACGGCGAGGCCGAGGAGCGGCGGGTCAAGCAGCTTTGGCGCCTTCGCACCGACAGTTGTGCCGACGAGGGCAGTCGAGAGACTCCGCAGCCGCATTTGCTAGAAGCCACTGCCCGAGATCCTTCAGCCCTGACATCCTCATGTAGCAGCCCTGCTTGTGCACGTTGGGCGGTGGCCCGCAGCAGAGGCAGCAGCGTGTGGCGAGTGTCTTTCCACCAATGGCGAAGGTATCGCTGTGGTGGTGGGAAGGGGTTCGTCCACGGAACCTCAGTACGGCAGCTCAACTGCCACGACATCATAGTTGTACCACAAGCATCCCGCGAATGCCACGCCGGAAGGCGGCGGATCAGCTGCTGATCAACTCGGCTTCAGAGGGTGACCCGTTCTCCGCGCACAATAACTGCGCAACAGATTTCCGTTCCTTGTTCATGCTCAACGAACCTAAGTAGTGATGGAGAACGCTGTCTCCTTCTGCCCTTGCATTCCGTAGACATATAGCTAATCCCATCTTCGTCACTCGTATCCATTGATTTCTTCACTTCGCACTTGAACACGCCTTTTTCACTCCGAGAACAAACATCAATCTCGATAAGGCTTACCAAGTCTCGTCATACTCCGCTCGCGATTTCACTGACACCCTCTCTATCCGTCATGGCGGAGAAGGATGGCATCGTTCGGACAGCGTCCGGCGGCCAAACCTACGCTCCTGATGGCCTCCTTTCCAGCAGCCCAGAAACGACACCGAAGACTGAGGCCTTCGTCGCACCTCTATCACGACGCTCGACGCCAACGCACACCGCCAGCCACTCAGCACAGATGTCTCCATTGGACACGAAGCAAGGACAGAAGAGTATGAGAAGGACGACGAGTTCCCGAAGTGTCCTACAGGACCAACGTACGAACCCATCCACGTTGGCGACAGACAAACTCTGGAACGCCTTGCCTCGCAACTATCACGGCCCGAAACCCATCTGTCGAGGCAGCGTACGACGAGTACCTTGGAACGACGTGACACAATTGCAGGCCTCGAACTAGGAGACCCCGTTTTTGATCCCAACAGTCCTCAATTCGACCTGTACAAATGGTTACGCATGTTCGTACGACTGCTCGATGAGGAAGGCCTCAAACAGAAACGAGCAGGCATCTTCTTCAAGAACTTGAACGTTTCGGGGTCAGGTTCTGCACTGAACCTCCAAAAGGACGTAGCATCGCTGTTCATGATCCCGTTTCGCATCGGAGAACACTTCAACATCGGCAAGAAGCCCGAGAAGCAGATTCTGAGAAACTTTGACGGCCTGATGAAGAGTGGGGAGATGCTCATCGTACTCGGAAGGCCTGGAAGTGGGTGCTCCACGCTTTTGAAGTCAATGTGTGGCGAGCTTCATGGGCTTGACCTTGACAAGAACTCGACCATTCATTACAACGGTACGCTGGCTGAAGATGTTTGATCGCCCCTTGATATTTGACTGACTTTGGTTTCAGGTATCACCCAATCACAAATGCTCAAAGAGTTCAAGGGCGAAGTTGTCTACAACCAAGAGGTCGACAAGCACTTCCCCCATCTCACTGTCGGCCAGACGCTGGAGTTTGCAGCCTCTGTCCGAACCCCCTCACATCGTGTCAAAGGTGCCTCTCGAAAAGAGTGGGCGAAACACATCACTCAAGTCATTATGGCGGTCTTCGGCTTGAGCCATACGTACAACACCAAGGTCGGAAATGACTTCGTCCGCGGGGTGTCGGGCGGAGAGCGCAAGAGAGGTAGGTCGTTGTAGCCGCTTGATCACGATACGCGCTGTGTACTGACGCACCGAACAGTTAGTATCGCTGAGATGGCCCTTTCAGCGGCTCCGCTTGCTGCGTGGGACAACTCGACGCGTGGGTTGGATTCCGCTACTGCTTTGGAATTTGTCAAATCCCTGAGGTTGTCAGCCAATCTTGGTGGCAGCGCTCATGCCGTGGCCATCTACCAAGCCAGTCAAGCCATCTACAACGTGTTTGACAAAGCCATCGTGCTCTATGAGGGCAGACAGATCTTCTTTGGTCCGGTCGGTGTCGCAAAGAACTACTTCGAGGAGATGGGCTGGTACTGTCCAGGCAGACAGACGACCGGAGACTTTCTCACGTCCATCACGAACCCACAAGAGCGCCAAGCTCGCGAAGGATTCGAAAAGAAGGTTCCCCGGACCCCAGCAGAATTCGAAAGATACTGGCGCGAGTCAAAGGAATACAAGACGCTACAGGGGGAGATCCAAGAGCACGAAGAGGAGTTTCCGATAGATGGGTCAATCGTGGAAGACTTCCGAGCCAACAAACGTGACCAGCAAGCAAACCACACTCGAGCGAAGTCATCATACCTGATCAGCGTGCCCATGCAAATCAAGCTCAATACCAAGCGTGCCTATCAAAGAATATGGAACGACAAAGCGTCGACTCTGACCACTATCATTGGACAGATCGTCATGGCACTCATCGTTGGATCAGTATTCTATGGCACGGCTGACGCAACACAAGGGTTCTTCGCAAAAGGCTCGGTTCTGTTCTTTGCCATCTTGCTGAACGCACTCATTGCCATCTCGGAAATCACAAGTCTCTACGCCCAACGTCCCATAGTCGAAAAGCACGCCTCGTATGCATTCTATCATCCAGCCACTGAAGCTATCGCTGGCATCGCGTCCGATATTCCGGTGAAGTTCTTGCTGGCTGTTACGTTCAACATAGTACTGTACTTCCTGGCTGGTCTCCGCCGAGAGCCTTCTCAATTCTTCCTCTACTTCTTGTAAGTCTACCATGTGACACCCCCATGCTATCGACATACTCTAATGCTTCTCGAAGAATCGTCTTCGTCTCTATGTTCGTCATGTCCGCCATTTTCCGGACCATGGCGGCCGTAACTAAAACCGTCTCTCAAGCTATGGCTTTGTCTGGCGTACTGGTGCTGGCAATCGTGGTCTATACTGGTTTCGTCGTCCCGCTCGACTACATGAGACCGTGGTTCAAATGGATTCACTATCTCAATCCCATATATTACGCGTTCGAAATCCTGATTGCCAACGAGTTTCACGGACGGGAGTTCATTTGCTCTGGTTTCATCCCAGCTTACACTTCACTGACAGGAGACTCCTTTGTTTGCTCAGTCACTGGTGCTATAGCTGGTGCTCGCACAGTCAGTGGCGACGACTACATAGCCGCGAGCTTCTCATACTGTACGTAACCTCCGAGTCCCTTGCGATGTTCTGTTCCACTGTTCTTGTCGGATGTGTTCGAGCTCTACTAACTTGTCACAGATTATTCCAATGTGTGGCGTAATTTCGGCATCCTCCTAGCATTTTTGTTCGGCTTTATGGTCATCTATTTAGTCGCCACCGAGATGAACTCCTCCACGACATCCACTGCGGAAGTTCTAGTCTTCAGACGCGGCCATGTGCCAGCTTATATGCAGGACATCGACAAGAAGCAAGCCAACGACGAAGAGATGGCCGCACCCGAAGCCGCCTCAAAAGAGGGTGCCGATAGCGAAGGGGTCAACGTCATCCCACCGCAGAAGGACATCTTCACATGGCGAGATGCTGTTTATGACATTGAGATCAAGGGCAATCCCCGCAGACTGCTCGACCACGTATCCGGATGGGTCAAGCCAGGGACTCTTACCGCCCTCATGGGTACCTCTGGCGCCGGCAAGACGACCTTGCTCGATGTCCTTGCCCAACGCACTACTATGGGTGTGATCACTGGGGACATGCTGGTCAATGGAAAGCCCCTAGATTCGAGCTTTCAGCGCAAAACAGGTTACGTACAACAGCAAGACCTGCACTTGGAGACTGCGACGGTAAGAGAGAGTTTGAGATTCAGTGCGATGCTCAGACAGCCGAAGAGTGTGAGCAAGCAAGAAAAGTACGACTACGTGGAAGACGTCATAAAGATGTTGAATATGGAAGACTTTGCTGAGGCCGTGGTCGGCGTACCGGGGGAGGGCTTGAACGTAGAGCAACGAAAACTTCTCACTATTGGTAAGTGGAACCCATCCACATCTGAATTCCTAGATCCGCTGAGCTCATGTCAATGCAGGTGTCGAGCTGGCTGCGAAACCAAAGTTGTTGTTGTTCCTCGACGAGCCGACTAGTGGTCTCGACTCGCAGAGTTCGTGGGCCATCTGTGCTTTTCTCCGCAAACTCGCAGACAATGGTCAGGCTGTTCTCTGCACGATTCATCAGCCAAGTGCAATCTTGTTCCAGCAGTTTGACCGCCTCTTGTTCCTCAAGAAAGGCGGCAAGACTGTTTACTTCGGCCCGATTGGGAAGGATTCGAGATCTCTACTCGACTACTTCGAATCGAATGGTGCAAGAAGATGCAAGGATGACGAAAATCCGGCTGAATACATGCTGGAACACTGTCACCTACCGCGTCTTCCAGCAATATTGGAGGATGCCTGCTTACATCGGAGCCAAGATGGCACTCGGTATCGCATCCGGACTGTTCATCGGCTTCTCCTTCTTCCGACCAGACACCAGCACACAAGGGCTTCAGAACGTTATCTTCAGCGTCTTTATGGTTTCAACCATCTTCAGCACTCTCATCCAACAGGTAAACGCACCCTCAGCCGGTAGTATAAAACCAGCAAGCTGACATACTTGGCAGATAATGCCCCTCTTCGTAACTCAACGCTCTTTGTATGAGGTTCGAGAACGTCCTAGCAAAGCATACTCTTGGAAAGCGTTTCTCATCGCCAACATCTCTGTCGAGATCCCTTACCAGGTCATGATGGGCATCCTAGTCTTCGCATGTTACTACTATGCTGTCAACGGCGTGCAGTCTTCCGAACGTCAAGGTCTGGTACTGCTCTTCTGCATCCAGTTTTTCATCTACGCATCGACCTTTGCACACATGCTCATTGCTGCTCTACCCGACGCCTTGACCGCCGGTTCAATCGCCACGCTCCTATTCGCCATGACTCTCATCTTCAACGGTGTCATGCAAGCTCCGAGCGCGTTGCCGGGCTTCTGGATCTTTATGTATCGCGTCAGTCCATTGACATACTGGGTCGCCGGCATCGTGTCCACCGAGCTACATGGCCGAACCATAGATTGTTCAGCAGCGGAATCTTCCATCTTCAACCCTCCGGCTGGCGAGACTTGTCAGAGCTACCTGGCACCGTACCTCGCCAGTGCGCCCGGCACGCTGCAGAACCCAACTGCGACAGCTGACTGTCGCTACTGTTCACTCAGCAATGCGGACCAGTTCATGGCGGGCTCGAACATCTACTGGAGCGAGCGGTGGCGCAACTTCGGCATCATGTGGGTGTACATCATCTTCAACATTTTCGTGGCGACGGTGCTTTACTACACCTTCAGAGTCAAGAAGTGGGACTCTACGAGGCTCACGGCTGGGTTTGCAAAGATCGGGTACTATGCAAAAGCGGCGTTTAGGAAACATCCCGCGAAGACCGAGAAGGGAAAAGAGGTGGAACAGCAGAATCACCACCTCTTCTGATCTAGTACATAACACCCTTATAGCCTCTCTGAATGGGGCGAAGGTGTTCTGGTAGGTAGAGCACGACGTTCTAAACTCTAATATCATAAGCTTCTAGTATATAACGTGGTGCCATTCGAGAGTGTCGCAGCTTCAATTCAGAAGCTTTACCCTGTTGGGCTGCGAAAAGATTGCAACTCCCGAATGGAAGACAAGATAGTCTGCATCACGTTGGTGGTAAATCTCCACAGGCGGCAGCACCAAGTCCGGTGCGCATGAGGAGGCTCTTGCTCCAGCAGTGATAGCCGCCGCGCTTCAATGACGCCCCGAAATTACTCACAAACACGCATGTGAGTCGCGCGAGGTGCTCCGAACTGCCGATTAAGGTGAAACCACATCCTTACTAAGAGACACAGTACCTGAGGATGTGGTTCGTGTTGCGTCTCCTGAAAAAGCAGGTGTTGGAGACAACACGAGATACGTGCACGTACAAGGTCAGCACAAAAGACTGTCAAAGCCACCGAGTGTGCCTCTCAGACACACTCTGTGGACCACATGATGCTTTCTACGCGAGGAAGCCATCTTCGCTAGCCTGCTCCGCGCGCTTGTTACGCAGGGAGCATTCGCAAGAGTCAGAAGGATGGACTATCGCGACGGATTTGAAATCAACGAAGTGTTCGGTCGCTTAACATCCAGCTGTATTCGTGCGTCAGTACACGCATCCAGCCATACGTTCAGGGAAGGGACAGAAACACCATGCAGTCCACGGCATAAATCCACTCATCGGACGTTGAAGCACTAGAGATTCCCCTCAAAGCCAGGCAAGCCACCATGAGCGCTGACCTGCAGTCCCTGCCCAACCGCGAGCGCACCTTGGTCGAGCCGCTGACGAATCCGGCTTCCGTAATCAGGTACGCCCCGGATTTTCAGCCTTGGGGATTTTGTCTAGGGTCGTTGCAGGAGAATCGCCTCTCCAACTCATGCACGACTAGCGGCGAAACAGACGCTTGTGGTCGACATCAAGCTCATCTGAGCATGGTCACCTCTTGCTTCTCGTTGCCACACAATAAACTTGCTCTTGGGCACATTATTCAGCGCGTTGTGCTGTCCATTACCCAGCGTCGTGATGCTTATGAGATACTTCGCGTTGGCGTGGTTATGGGCGCTGCTCTTGAGACCACGAGTGTGTTTGTATAAAACTAGCTATGGACTCCGCTCCAGGCTATTGCTCCTCCAGTGTCTTATCTCGTGGGTTGCTCCCTCTGTCCTCACTGGAGATCCTGTTCTCGTATACCTGATTTGTCACGGGGGCCAAACTTCCTCGTTGTTGCACCCTCGATCATGCACTCCTGGTCTCTAGCCTTGGCTTTTGGGCTGTTCAGCGGCGTCTACGCTCATGTTGTTGCTCCCCGCGATCCTCAGTCATCCACGGCCGCTTCCATCAATGTTCCAACCTACGCCTCAATCGATGCAGCTTCAGCCTTGGGCGCAAAGATTGGTCCGTCGGGGTACTACACTGAAGACTTCGGCGGCGGTGCATACATGGTCACTGACGGCAGCTATCAGTCTCTGGTACTCGTCTCCAATGATGGTGTCATTGTGGTGGATGCTCCCCCATCCATCGGTCACAAATTACTATATGCTATCGGCAACATCACCAACGCATCCGTGACCCACCTTGTCTACACCCACAACCATGCCGACCACATCGGGGGTGCTGCCATCTTCGATCCAGCTGTCGAGATCGTGGCACACTACGAAACGGCGCAGCTGCTTGCTCAGGTCAACGACACAAACCGCCCTCCGCCTACTCAGACCTTCCATACCAGTCACACGATCGGATGCGGCAATCAGACCCTCAGGCTTGAATACAAGGGAGATAACCACATCAGAGGAAACATCTTTGTGTACGCTCCAAAGCAGAAGGTGCTCATGCTTGTCGACGTGATCTTCCCGGGCTGGGTCCCGTTCTCACAGCTTGGAGAGGCGAAGAATGTCCCCGGCTTCATTCTTGCTCACGACCAAGTCCTCGCTTACGACTTCAAGCACTTTGTTGGGGGCCATCTCGAACGCTCCGGAAATCGTCAAGACGTCTTGGTTCAGAAGGAGTTCATGAACGATCTGTTCACCAATTGCAAGTATGCTATAGATCAGAGCGCCACCAACAACCCGATCTTGGGTGCTGGCCCTCTCCTTGCCGCCGTCTCTGGAAAAGATTCTGGCAATCCGTGGGCTCTTTTCAAGGTCTACTTAGATCTTGTGGTCGGATACTGTTCAAACACCACGAACGAGAAATGGCTCAATCGACTGGCGGGCGCCGATATCTTCGACACCGACAATGCGATGACAATGATTGAGTCACTCCGAATCGACTACGGAGTCTTGGGCCCGTTCCAGCTGCAGTAAGTGCTGAACGCTGGTTGAGTAGCTACCACAGACTGCACACCCTTGTTGTCGCCATCTCACACCAGACTCTTGTTTGCGCTTTCTGGTCTGTGGCTGTGCTGCATGCTCTCGTCCATCCAACCATAGGTCAGCTCGTGCTAGGCTGCTTACATCCGTACCTATGTCTTTTCACTTTTGTAGATAGTACACAGTCTTTACAATTGTTTCTTCTTTACCTTCGTCAGGTACATCATCCACATCACCTTTATGCATCTCGCAGTATGACGATCCTTTACCATTCAGCCTGAAAGCTACACGCAGGAAGTCGCTCCCGTGGAATTTGGCACAATCATTCCTTTGTCAGCCTTGGGTCTTGGTTAGAAGAAGCGGGTCGGCGACATGGCTAGAGAAAGGTCAAGCTTCAGGAGATGACTTCACCGACGCCACGGCACATTCAGCAACCTGGGATGATCGTAGGTCAAGTATCCTACATAAGTAGCTTTCCAATATTTGGCGTAAGGTATTCAGTTCGTCTACCAACATCTAGAACTCTCCCAAGACTTTAACGATTGGTTGTCTCCGCTTTTTCCATGTCCGAGGCATCTATGAATTGGTCTCCGCCCACTGTCTGGTCATTTTCCGCTGGTGACATACCCTTCTCGACATCCCTGTCAGCGTCTGTATCATAGTCGTGGTGCCGTTCGCCACCGGTGAGTGTAGTATCAGATCTACCAGGTCCTACACCAAGCTCGGCCTCCCCTTCTGGAGGAATGTCAGACACGCTTCCTCTCGGACCACTGACATCTCGCTCTGTGGTCTCCTGCTTCTCATCGGCATCCTTTTCCGGAGTCGGCGCAAACTTGGAGCGCTTGCGGATCGGTTCGCCGTAGCGGTAGAAGATGAAGGGGATGGGGACAAGCAAGACTGCCACACCACCAATTAAAGACCCACCACCGCCAACACCAAGTGCGTCGAACATGTACTGCGTGTACAGCGGCGCAGCCGCACCGAAAGCTGATCTGCACACTGTATTCGCAGCCAGAGCACTCGCGGCGAACATCAGGTATGTGTCGGTGAGGTAATTCAAGTAAGCGACGAAAATAAGCAGAATCGACGTTGACAGAAATACTCCAGCGATGGTTGGAACAATCCAGTGTATCGAATTGTACTCTGCCGTCCAGGCGAACCAGAACATGGTGATTGGGAAAAGGATACCACCGACCATCGCGACCGGCAATCTGTCCTCTGGGCGGCCTTTGTAGCCTGCTAGCATTCTTTTCTTGTCGCGTGTTGAGTTCCAGAAGATCAACGCGCCTCCTATACATGCACCGATCACGGTGCCGATCAGTGGGAGCTCGCCAACACCAGAGTTCCAACCGCGGCGTTGTTGGAAGACGATCGGATATATGGTGAATAGCATGTACAGGAGTGCGTACACGACCGACAAATAGACTGCGACGAAGAAGGAGATGGGATCGATGA
>NAJN01000577.1:0-20254 GCA_005059845.1 Cryomyces minteri | reverse complement strand
ACACAAAACCAAGGCAATGCGTCAGCAGCGCGCGACTCGACGCACCGCGAATCTATCAGCGCCCAACCCAAGCGCTCCTCCACTGCCAACTTCGCGCTCTCCTCAGATACCGCCCGAAACCTCAGCAGCGGAGACGAAGAGCGTTTCGGAGTCAGCACGCCCGACGAGCGTCTCACATCCGGCGTCACCTTCCGCAGCGACAAGATCGCCAAACTACGGCAAGCCAAGTCCACCGTCCAGAGCCAGAAAATTGCCGCAACGCTCGCCCATCTCAAGATTCCCGAATACATTGTCCTACCCAGCCAACCCGTGCATGACGAGTTTGAGAAGCTGGTCGGCAAGATCAATCTCCTTCTTGACGCGCGCAAAGTGGCCGAGAAGGAGGAGCATGAGATGAAGGTCGCCGCCGCAATGAAAGAGGAGAAGGAGCGAAGAGAGCGGAGGGAAAGAGGCGAGGCGAGCCCTGAGCCGAGCGAGCCCCCAGAGGAAGTGTCGACACTGCCAACGGCCGACGATGTGGAGATGGGCGAGGGTCCTACCGCAGATCCCCCTACAACGGGCATCAAGCAAGAGAGCCAAGCAGAGCCTGAGCAGGAGCAGCCTCAGGGGCAGAAGAGAAGCGCGAGTGTGCTTTCTGCGGCGAGCAATAAGAGTAGTAAGAGGATGAAGAAGTAGGCGTGGTCGAGTTGTGTCTCCGTTTCGATCTTGCGGTTTAGCGTTGGCGTTCGGATCAAAGGGGCTCGAGGTCTGTAACCACAATGTCACAGGCGGCGAAAGGAGCCCAAGACGAGAGGGCATCAGGCAAAAGGTTGATCAGCTTCAGCCGCGACACAGCTCCAAATTGTGAAGTACATCTTTAGGACAGCTAGTTGGTGGGATCCGGGCATACAAGAATCCCTATCTCGCACGCCAACTCGATCCTCGCGAGATGCGTAGATTTGCATAATGAGTGCTGCGCCTCCGGTAGTCTCTGTATCTCGCTTAGCATTCGTACAACGAGAGGCACTTCTACGCTGTGGTTCTTGGTCACCACACGCTACCGTGGTTCTAAGTCTACATTGCCCATCGCCCCGTAAACAGCGGTTATTACTCACGGACCGAGTGTTTGTAAATCCGGGTCTATCGAAGGTGCAAGGAGCTTGAGACACTGTAAGCCGTCGGACAATCCGGCCTCCGAGCGGCTTCATCCGCAGAGCCCACGATCTACCCGCCGCCGCGATCTGAACTCTAACGCGACCCATGATGACATCACAGTCAGCGACAGGCGGAGGCATCAAGGAGTTTATTATAGAGTACACAACAATACAGTCCCACATTGCAGAACATCTCTCACACATTTACAGCTGTCGTCTGTTCTCATACTACCACAATCCGATTCCCTAACGAATCTTTCCCTGAATCTTCACTCTCCTGTCGCAAGAACAAGTTTCCAAGATGGTGACCCTCAACCTCGCCTACACGGCGCCGATCAACCCCCCCTCCGCCTCCCCCGTCCTCACGTCCCCGCAACTCTGGGCCGGCCTGCAGCGCAAGATCCGGCACGCGCAGGAGTTCGTGCCGGCCATCGTGTCCTGCACGGTGCTGGACGAGCAGAAGGAGGACAACGGCAGCGTGACGGTGACGCGCGAGGTGCAGTTCAAGGAGGGCTATGGACCGAAAGAGCCGGTAAGGGAGGTGTGTCGGAGTTGGGAGCCTGCGAAGGTACGTGGCTATGTATTGTCAGTGTGCTCGAATGCAGAGTTCTCTTGTTGTGTCCATTTGGTTCGGAGATTGCGGTCCCACTTCCATGAAGGGCTTCAGTGGTTTAGTGGTAAAATCCGTCGTTGCCATTGCAGAGATTTGCAAGAGACTCGACGGGCCCCGTGTTCGATTCACGGCTGATGCAATTTTTTTTTTTTTTGTCGCTCTTCAATCCCTTACCCACCAGCTCCCCTCTCTTTCCCTTCTCCCTATCCTCCTTCACCCCTTCCCCAACCCTAACTTCCTTCCCCTACTACTCCCAGCTAAGCCCCCGACCAGGTCGATTTCCACCAACCGGACGGCAGCACCATCTCGAATATCATCAGTGACGGCCCGTCGGGCCAACCGTCCGACTTCAGCATGACGTACACCTTCCAATGGCTGCACCCAGAGATTGAACGGGGGAGCAAGGAGGAAGCGGAGGCGCTGGCGATGCGCAAGAAGACCGCGAAGATGGCGGTGGAGAAGAGTATTGAAAGTATTAGGCGGATGGTGAAGGAAGGGGAGATCGCATAGGGGGAGCTGGGGCTGTTGGGTGAAGGAGAAGATGGAAAGGGGGATTGTGTGGTGTGAATATAGATGGAGATGTGGATGTGGATAGACCCGGGAATCCTGATGGCAGGTAGAGAGACTGGCTTGGCAGATCTCGATACTACGGTATCTGCAAAGAGCCTAGTGGAGTTGGTATAGTGCAGATAGAAAAGAGTCCAGATGTGTGCCGCTCAACCTCGAACCAAAACCCCAAAGGGCCGCTAGAACACCCGTCGCGGCTCTGAAGCCCAGCCATGCTGCCCGCCATCCCGCCTCCAATTGCGGGTGTGAGCTGATGCAAACCGTGTGAGAGGTCGAAGTGAGGGTTTCCATCCTAGCAACCCAAACGCCCCATCGCAGGTAATGCGCTGCTCAGAAAAACATGTCCTCCGCCTTCCGTCTCGGTCCGCCTCGCCCTTTGATCTTCTCTCCAAACAGCTCTTTCCCCGCATTACCCGCCTTCATGGGGAAGAGCTCCTTCTTCGGAAACAGTTCCTTCGCTAGGAAGAGTTCTTTCTTGGGAAACAGCTCTTTCACCGGAGCGGCCTCTCGCGCGGCGCCTTTGATAGAGAAGCTAGTCGATGTCGCGCTCCCACGGATGCTGAACCCCGACTGCGTCTCCGGCTGCGCCGCATCTGGGTCAAAGGGACGGTTGTGCAGCCGCCCAAACGACGACGACGTGGCGCTGGTTCGGCTGGCGAGATCGGCAGACTTTGCATTTGCACCTGCGGTGGGTTTAGCGTCGGTCGAGCCATCGACAAAGGGGACACTCATACGGTTGGAGAAGAGGTCGGCGGTCTCGTCAGCGTCAAGCGCGTCGCTTCGGCGGTGGTTGCTAAGAGATGTTTTGTGCGGGAAAAGCTCTCTGTTTCGCTTGTGCGGGGAGAGCTTGGCGGGAAAGAGGTCGATAATGTCGGAGTCTGTGGCGGGTGCTGGGCTGGCGCGAGTCGTGGACTTGGCTTGGCCCGGGAAGAGCTCTTTGCCAACGTTCTGGCGCGGGTGTGGGTCAGGGTCACGTTGGCGGTAGGCGGGTGGAGGGCTGAGGCTTCGTCGGCGAGCTGTTCGGCGGACGGGTTGGTCGTCGTTGAAACCGAAGCGTCCGTCGCCGTCTCTTATTGGCGATGCACTGCGATTGCGCAGCCGTCCGTCTGCTTTGTTCATAAACAGATCGTCACGAGCCCTGTCTCCGACCCGCACTCGTCTCCTCTGTCGAGTCTCTCCAGATGATAGGCTCGGGGAGGAATCACTCCTGTGTCCCCTCGGAACCTCTTTGGCTGAGGCACCCGAATCGTCGTCGTACATGTTGATATCAAAAGACACGGCTTTTTCTTCATACTTCCTACGACGGTGTTCCAAGTCATCGAATGCCCTCCTCTGATAGTCTCCCCTTTCTCCTCTTTCATCTCTGTGCCTGCCACCTCGTCCTCTCCGCCCATCGTACTCCTTGCGTCTTTCCCTGGGATCTTTGTCTGGGTTCATGAGGTAGAACCGACTACGCTCGTGCGCACGAGGCGCCTTGATATCTCCCTCGCTGGCTTGACGCACTTGCAGTGTAGAGTTGGGATGTGATGAGAGCTGTTTGGCATTCCGGAGCTCGAACGCTGGGATCGAAGCTGGCGCAGACTGAGGGTCGGTGAAAAGATTCAGAGCCTCGGATGCTGCTTCCGCCGTCTTGTAGATGATGTTGGCGGAGGTGTCGTCGATCCATTCCACGCGTGCGAACTGATCTGTGGGGAAGTGCTCGGATGCAAATTGCTTGATGTCAGCGGTAGTGAGGTTCTCGAGTCCCCTAACGTGAACCTTCTCCGGCACCGCTGTGAACGAGAACTCCATGTTAAAGTCGGCCAAGCCGGATCCGTGGGTCGCATTCGCAGTGTCCATAGCAGTCTGAGCTTCCTTGAAGATCATCCCATATTAGTGAGCCAGTCGGGGACCGCGTTTGCCAGCGGTCAGTCCAGTTGAGACATACAATGCGCATGGCTTCAGCCTCCAGCCTTGCGATCTCTGGATCCACCTCTAGGTCGATGTCCATATCAATATCCATGTTGTCATCCGTGTTATTGTTGTCGTTGTTGTTGTATGATGGATTGATTGCAGGGTCAAGCATGTTCATTCCAGGAGGAAGAACGTCAGACGCTTCCATAGTCTTGAAGTGTAAGGAGAAGGAGTAGCAGAATCAATATCTGTAGTGAAGAGAATAATATGGAGGGTCAAGATGTAGCTTGGAGCCTAGCGTTCATGTGAACGGAGGAAAGCACGGGCTTGGAAAGAAATATGTCCCGCTCCGGAAAGCTTGATTTCACCACAGCAAACATGCGCCATCGACAAGCGCGAAGCGCACATCTAGCCTCTGTGATTTCAGACCATCAGGTGGCAATCAGTTGACTGTCACGGTAGCTATAGACATCGAAACATGGCTTCTGTTGCAAGCGTTCAAAGAAGAGCTCAGCGAGGAGTTCAAAGATAGTAGGAAATCACATGTTGTGTGGCACATCGAATGAATTTCCGAAGAAACTCGTGCGTTTGTATTGCTGCACTCTGCGCCTCGTAAGACGCTCCTTCTCTGTCTACCGCGCCTCAAAAGACGCCCTCTCTCTCGCTCCTCTATCTACGTCTCCGTCCATTCACCTCCGCGTCCAGCTCTCTGGCCAGCTTCTCATCAGCAGCCAGCTGCTCCTCTCTCGTCATCACTGGGCCAGCTCCCACCGCGCTGCCCTCTCTCTCGTCGTCGTCTGTTGGTGGCGGGGCCACGCGCCTCTTCTTGGGCGGAGGCGGAGGGGTGTCGTCGTCGTCGTCGTCGCTGTCGCTGTCCACGATCAGCACTCTTTTCCTCCCCTTCCCCTTCCTCATTGGTGGCGGCGGCGGTGGTGGTGGTGGTGGTGGTGGTGGCTGTGGCTGGGCCTTCTTGCCCCCCTCTCCCCGGGCTGCTGACCCCTTCTTCGTCAGCAGCCCCGTCCCCATCTGCTCCGGCCGCTTCACTACCCTCTCGTCGTACCCGCTCGCCGCCCTGAGCTCCCGACTCCACTCGTTCTTGACGGCAGCAGCGCTGCGCTGCATGCCGTGGTCGCGGGCCAGCCGCGACGAGATCTCCTTCCACAGCGTCTCGGCGCGCGGGAGCTTGCCGTCGGCCCCGGGGACGTGCACCGCCTTCATGATGGAGATGGCGGCGGCGGCTTCGGCAGGGGTCCAGGCCCCGTTCTTCTTCTTCGGAGTCGGAGCCCGGGTCAGGGTCGGGGCCAGAGGAGGCGGGGGAGCGGCGCGGAGGGGCGAGGACGGAGGAGAAGGAGAGGCGGAGGAGGGAGGAGCGGGAGAGGCGGCGGGCGAAGCAGGAGGGGGGAGGCGCCAGGCGAAGAGGCGGCAGACGGAGAGGCAGGAGGGAGGGTCGGCGCCGGGAGGTCTTCATCGTCACCGTCGTCGTCGTCGTCGTCGTCGTCGTCGTCCTCTCCCCTGGAGACGCACAGAGGACAGAACCAGTCGTCCTCATCTACGGAGAGTCAGCCACCGCCACCAAAGAAGACACAGGCGCACAGAACACATACCCGTCATCACCACACGAACATCAACCCCACCGCACCCCAGGTGCCACCACGTATGCCCCTCCGTCGAGCACAGCACCATGTCCTCGTACGCGTCATACCGACCGCACGGACAGCTGGCTCCCCCTTCGTCCTCCACAACCCCCATCTCCTCCTTGATCCGCGCCACGCGCACCAGCTCGTCCTCCTCCGTGGCGTTGACCTCCCCGACCACGGGGTCCACCCACTCGACATCACGCGGCGCAACCCCCACTGGCCCCGGCGCCAGCAGCGCCCTCACCCAGGCCCGATGCTGCCACAGCGCCTCGTGCTGCCGGTCCCACTCCGCCTGCCACGCCGCGGCCGCCGCGCGCGCCGCGCCATTCGCCCCGTTGTTCCCGCCGAATATCGGCGGGTCGTCCCAGTACTCCTGCACGGCCTGGTCGTGCAGGGCCAGCCCCGTGATGCGGTCGTAAGCGCCAGGAGAGCGAGGGCCGCAGATGTAGTCGCGTGCGGCCATGGTGTTGTTGTATGCGGTGTTGAAATAGTTGGACATCTGGCTTGTGCTGGAGGAGTTTGAGATGGAGGTTGGAAACAGCCTTTGACGAAGAGTGGAGCGTGAGACGGGAGACGAGACCAGCTCGTTTGGAATGAAGGACTTGAGTTTGGATAGCTGGAGATGCGAGGCGAGGAAGAGCGTGAGAAGACGAAAGGGAAGGGTGGGCGAAGGGACGGGGGTTTCTTTTATCTGGATGTGGTTGCGCGACGATGGGTTCAATGGCATCAATGCGTCGACAATGACAGCTATTGTAGGACTTCACGATAGGGAACTGAAACGGGGATGTTGTGCAGGTGTTTCCGATCAGTATGTTGAATACGGAGTCTTACAATTGCCATTGTTGACTGTCGCAATTTGAACCAGTAGTTCTTTTGGAAGGGGATGAGCGATCTTGCTAGTGAGAGACTACGAATATCGGAGAAATCTGTGCTAGTAGTAGTATCCTGGAAGCTACGAGATGTTCTCTTGCAAAGGCGACGGAGAAGGCGAGTACTTCCGCACGTCAGAAAAACTGCCGAAGAAACTGGACGACAGGAGCGCACTCCAGTCTCTGCAGAAAGTCGAAAGCGGTGCACTGAAACCACTTCACTTGCGCCATCCCATTGCCACGACAATAGCGCGGACAATGGAACATCCGAAACACGCTTCGAAAATTCTGACTTCACTACAACAAAGGAAAGATGACAGTTCAGCAAGAGAACGAGTACTTTCCCACACACAACTCAAGAACATGAAGGCGAACTGGACGTGTAGTCATGAAAGCTTTTTATCATTATGTGTGGTCTGGCGATGATTGTGTAAGACGATGGCGAAAGACGCAAGTGCCTTGTGCTTCTTTAGAATCTGAATCTGAATCTGAATATGAACTTCAACCTGAATGTGACATGTCTCAGCGTATGGCACACCTTTGCAAACGAAAGCTAAACTTCAACACTTCATCGCCGCTCATACAGAGCCTAGTCTTGCTCACAGCAGCTCAAAGCACCCTCCTTCGTACTAAAGGGTCGTCTGAGTCTTGAGCGTGAAATGTCGCTGACCCAGCGCGCCTTACAACGTACAGGGCGCCCTACGCACATCTTCGCGGAGACGGTGGACTTCAAGTGACTCCGCCCGAGAATCGGTTCGTCGGAGGTTGTAAGCTACAGTCTTGAAGCAAACCCCAGCGAGCCCGGCCGTAGCGGCATAGTCCCAGCTCCTGTCCTTATCCTCCCTTTCCTCGCCCTCGACTACACCGTCACAAACCCTCGATCTCAACCCAGCCCATTGAACACTCCAGCCATATTTGTCGATCCAGAGATGTTGAACATGTAATCCGCACTGATTCCCAACTTCTCACGCCGATCAAAAAGATCCCATCGAAGTCGGGCGCCCAGCCATGGATCGCAGCCTTATCGGCTGTCCGTCTGCGCGCAGCGCGAAAACAATCCTCCCCATTGAGATGAAGGACGAGGCTGTCGAGTTAAGTAATGTGTTTGGTAAGCTGGCGGTGTTTCATCAAAAGAAGGAGGAGAGGGGAGGAGAGAAGTAGGGTTTTGTGCAAGCTGCCAGATGCCGAGGCGCTAGACCGGAAGACGTGGAGGTAGCGCCTTGGCGTGCATCGTACTGCGGTGTCACCGGTTCGACGAACACGCGTTTCTTGGATGAGAGTGACGGCATTTCATGGGCTTTGGATGAATTGCCATACCCTCCAAGACGTTCGACGAAACTGGCTGTCGGCCACGTGACGGGGTTGGTCTGGGCGTAAGCCGAACGGTCGAATGCTTTTAAGCAGACGGAAGTAGGGGGTGTGGTGTTGGACGGCATGTGTTCAGTGCCCTGGTGAGGCTTCACGCAATGCCAACCGTACAATCAGACTCAGCCTTACCATCTTGAGAATGTGTGGAGATACACTGCCTACTAGGTCGGCGCTAGACCGAGTCAAAGTCGCCCTCAAGTCACAATCTTCTACACTGAAACGGGCGAAAGGCATGGAAGATGGCGAATACAATGTATTACTCAGTTACTAAGCCAGTCCAAGAAGTCCGGGGTAAAGTAGCTGACCACGATCGTCGCTCCGGCCCTCAAAATGCCCTCTGTCGCCTCAAACGCCATAGTCTTGAGATCGAACACTCCCGCTTTGGCCGCCGCGTGTATCATTGCAAACTCGCCCGAGACCTGATATGCCGCCACAGGAAGATCCTTGCCAATCTCCTTGGCGTCACTGATGATATCGAGGTACTGCGACGCGGGCTTAACCATGATGATGTCGGCGCCTTCGTTGATGTCGCGGTGGATAGCTCGTCTTGCTAGGCCTCTGCCACCGGGAGGCAGCTGGTAGCAGCGCCTGTCGCCGAATGACGGACAAGAGCCTGCTGCGTCGCGAAAGGGGCCGTAGAGGCAGCCGGAGAATTTTGCGGAGTACGACATCAGGACGACTTGGTGCGCGATACCCGCTTCTATCAGCTTGAGCTTGATGGCTCGGATACGGCCGTCGTTCATGTCAGAGGGGGCAACGCAGTGAGCGCCTGCTTCTGCGTATGCCATGGCGACGTCTGGCCGACAGCTGGTTATTGAGACTTCCATCATCGCGCAGGATGCCGCAGTGTCCGTGGCTGGTGTACTCGCACAGGCAAACATCTGCAACGATAAAGAGCTCGGGAAATCGGCGACGGATGAGGCGAGTGGCTTGAATGACGGGACCTTTCGGGTCGTCGGCCGCAGTCCCCAGCGCATCTTTGACGTTTGGTGCCATTGGTACGCCAAAGAGGATCACGGACCGCAGGCCTTTGCGGACGAGTGGTGCGAGAAAGGCGACGAGCTTGTTGAGACCGCGGCGGTGCTGGTTGGGTAGGGAGGGAATGAGCATCTCTTCGTCTGGAGAGTCGGAGATGAATAGAGGATAAATAAGCATGGACTGTAGAAGTCGCAATGTCAGCAATGTACGCAGAATTGAGTTCTTGGAGGCCATGCCTTCGTCAACTGCCTTTCTGCTTGCCATGCTCTCGCGAGTGGGTGACTGTAACCTCCATGCAATTGACTTGAGATGTCGCCCGATATGCTGACGCTGGTCGCTGCTGTACTGGCGTATGACTTGGCTCTTGAGAGGGTCGACCTCTCCTCGTCACGGTCGCTGTCCCGGTAGGTGAGGTCCGATACTAGGGAAGAGAACGACATCCTGTCGAGTTCAACTGTCTATCTTTTCCACTGAGTGTTCACTGAGTGTTCCTCTCACTCGTTCGGTGTCGTCTGGTCGCAAAGATGTGTTGATGTGACCCAAGATCCTCAGAAATGTGACGACGTAGTAGATGTTCAGTAGCTGAGGAAGGCGGCTGCAATAGAGGCGCTATCTATCGTCGCAGCACAGCGTGTGGCGCTGATTGGCTGGAAGGACAGAGTTGCGAAGCCGACAGTCTGTAAGTAGGCTGTAGGGCGGTCGATTGGTGGCAGCGACTGCAACGAGCTTGATGGCACGGTGAATGTTCCTAGATCAGATGGCACTTTGTGGATCCCGTCTTATGAGGCTTTCGTGGATAGCTAAGCTTCTACTCAAGATTCCCGAGAGTGAGCCACCAAGAATCGTCGTTTGAACCAACCGAGGCCCACCATTTAGTCAGCGAGGGAGTACACCGGTTTCGTTTGCCCGCTCCGAACTTCCAACGACGCTTCATGTCCGTCTCTCTACGGCGTCGTCAGCGTTGATCGGCAAGCTTTGCGAGGAGGGACCGTGGCTGGGCGACGATACATCTGCTGTCTGCAGTAGTCTGGAGACCGAGAGTCGGGATCTCAGGCTGCTTTCTGGCTCTTGGGGACACTTCTTTGAACCCGCACGCAGCAGCACCATTCACCTGCAACGTGTCTCCGTGAAGCCACCAAGCGGCCGAGCTCCTACGCACAGTTGGTAGAAGGGCCTCTGACTAGACGTGTTTCGATGAAACGGGGTGTATGCTGAGGCTTCTCGCTGTGGCGCTTGGCTCATGATTACCGCTCAAGGACGTTTCCCAGGCAAGTCTGTACGCAGAAACTACTGACGTTTTTCTGGTAGGAGCAAATACCCAGCTTGACGTCCAGATAGCTCAAATGGAGATGTGTAGGACCGGGCCCTTCAGTTCGATCCCGCTGATAGGGACCATCCATGGCTGGAGACCCATAAGCCGGGCTCCAGTCATCTCGACCATGCTGCTCAGCACGTGTCAAAGCGCCTCCCAGACGATCGGGATTCAGGTCAAACTTTGTGGGTGTCCTTATATCCGTACTTCAACCCTCCAGACCATCCATGACGCCACATTCACTGTGGACGATTCAGATTTCCCAGATTTCTCCTTGTAACCTTGCAAGAACGCACCTCATGATAATAGAGGGCAAACCGTGATACTCTCGTAGTCTGCCATGTGATATTCCACTCTGACATGGCTACTACTTGGCTCGTATGCCGTGACGTGTGTTTCGTTCCCGAGGAAGGCGTGGATACGCTAAGCCGATGGACTTGAGCTCAAGGGAAGGAGGTCCTTCCCTTCTAGAATAAGACAACTGGTGCAAGAGCCCCAGAGATCCCCTCAACCTTCTTAGCTCTCCATCTGCTCTGGAGATTATCCAGACCGCTCGAGTGAGGAATCATACGCGATGGCCGCTTACAGCTCGAAGCGAAGAAGCTTGCCTACCTGTTTTCCCATCCTATATGAGCATGAGAAGAATGGGTTCTTTTCAATTACGAGGTCCAGGTCTGAAAGTAAGTCGACCGCTTACAATGCCAAATTCTATGAGATCGTCGTGATATCAGAGTCAAACCGAGACTCGACGTGCCTGACTCCTCCGTAATTCACTTAGAGGTCACGCGTGTTCTGAAACGCGACCGTCACACCGTAATCTCTCACTTCGGCCGCTGCAAAACCGACGACGGAGCTTTAGAAGCACTTCGTCTTCCTCCTCCCGCACGATCATCTTCCTTCCACTCACCCAGACGACTGATGGCAAGCATCTCTTTCTCGCAATCTACTCCACGTCGCCATACAGACGACCAGTCGTTCCGTCGCACGTCGATCTCGAGTTCCGGCAAACCACTTTCACTTTCACCTTCACCTTCAAGCCAGTCAGACATGGACAAACCTCCTCCATCCCCTCCTCTCACCGACGACGAAGTCGCACAGCACGCGAAGCCACTTGCTTCTCATCAATCAGCCAAGTACAAGATGTTCGCAAGGAACAGAGCTCGCAAGACTGCCTCCTCGCTCATCATCTCTGCACCTACCAGTCCGCAGCACCTCGTCTCTGGTGGAATCTCCGTCGATCCCACCAATCGCGCTCTATCTCGTGCAAGCTCCATGGCAAACATGAACGATCGCACAAACTCAGATCCGCACGTCACTGCTCGTCCCCGAGCAACAGCTTCTACGCACTTCGCAAACTTCTCACGCCCGAGACTCACCGAGGCAAGCACCGAAGACAACGCATTCGACACGCCGACTCGCGAAGAAGCATCGTCACGCTCTAACGAGCAGTCCATCGACTCACAGAACCCTCTCCTCAACACACCATCTCATCATCCACATCCATCCAATCACCCGCATCCTTTCACCGAGCCCCGCAGAGCCAAACGTGTCTACAACAAAGTCGTCGGCGCTCTCTCGGGTCGCCTACGCTTCAGTAAGTCGAGCGGTGTAGGAGCCGGAGCGACACGTGGTTTCTTCTACGGTTCGACTTGTCACGTCGTTGGCGAAGAAGATGAAGAGCCTCTCGTGGAGGATGAACCAGACATGAAGAAGAGCAAGATGCGACGTCTTGCGGAGAACCAGAACCTGAGCAGTCCGAAGGTCAAGAGTCTGACTGGTTCACCGTCTCCGGTCCCAGTTCCAACCTACAACGCGTCCACCTCACAGAGCAAGTTCGGACCATCTCCATATCGTCATCCTACCCTCTCGCGCCACTCTCTCATGGAGAAGCACCTTGGTCTGGGCATTGACGTCGACTCTGCGCAAGATGACGCTCACCTCAGCACCACCAGCCGCGAGAACGATCCGTTCGTCGAGCACTCTCAGCACAATCAGCCACCTCTCGCGCCTCGTCGGTACCCTTTCCGAGCTGCCCCCTACGCATTCAACATGGGTCAGCGAGGCTCCGCTCGAGCCGTCGTTCACAATAGCATCAAAGAAGTGAACGAAGAGGGCGAGAACGAGAACGAAGTGGGAGACAGCGAGGCTTCTGAGAGCACCGCCCAGCCCGAGCCCGCACTCTCTGCTACCGACTCGGAACCAGAGAGCTGCCGCTACAACAACCAGGTCTCCGGCCTCGCTCAGCACCCAGGCGTCATGGTGTTCGCCCCCCGCCCCGTCGCCACCCCGCGCCGCCCTGCGCCGGGTGCGCAGGTGGTGGAGGGGGACGAGAGGAGGAACGGCATGTTCTTCAGTGAGTCCCCCCTGAGGAGAACCGCTTCCCTGGAGCACTGGGAAATTAGCCCATAGAGTGTGCTGACGAGGGACTCTGCAGTGTGGTAGCGTAGACGAGGTCGGATCTCGTCGTCTTCTATAACACATATAGTTGTTTATGCAAGTGAACACTCTCGCTGTCCTACTGGTTTGCGTCTCGTGATACTGTGACGACCACATTGATTGTGTCGCGTTCATGTAGTGGCTTACGTCTCATCATCTTGTGACGAGCATGTCTCCTCGTTCTCCCGCGCCCCTTCTAACCTCCACATTGACCACCCCCCGCTCGTCTTCGAGTTCTAGCCATGTCCACCGCCACACAACCGACTCTACTATTCCATAGATCTCCCTTTAGTGTTTAGAAATACGCTAATGCTCACGCGCATCGCTCAAGGCTTATGGCACGATCTTAGACACGATGCTGACACGAGCTACTGCAGCAGTTTGGATTGGTTCAACGTCTTGACAAGCTGGACTTGACTGATCAGGGTTCACCGACGGCCTATTCGCATGGCGAAGCTGTTAGTCCACCTGTTCATAGCTGCCTCTAGGGACGCGGTTATGAAGACATCAGCTCAGACGTCCGGGAGACTTTGAGAAGTGTCTAAGGGGCACTAACGCAACCTGGTTCATGCACCAGCTCACTCAAGAAAGCCGGGAGCACCTCCGAAAACGAAACGTCTTCGAACATTGGGAGACAAGCCTTTCCGCCACGCAGACCAGGGCAGACCCCAATGAAGATCGATATGGGATCAAGAGAATCTGGAAAGGAAGAGCTCCAGCAGAATGCCCGATGAACGTCGCAAGGTGGGTCAAAGAGGCCAAGATCGCTTCTAGGCTAACGAGGAAAAAGCAGTGGTTCAAGCAAGTCTCCCACCGCAGGAACGCCTCTTTGAAACGTTAGGATGTAAGCCCGGAGCAAATACTACCACTGGATCCTCATCTTTGCTAACCTCAACCAGATCTGCACCGTTACTTAAAGCTGCCCTCTTTCGATCCTCTCTGTAGACCTTCTGGGCCAGGTCAACGCGCGAAAGACTCAAAGCGCTGGCCAAGCTGCTGCATCCGACAAACGCGGCTGCGTACTGTGAATGGCGGAAGGGCAATCTCATAGCGGCCCCTGTTCATTGATGTAACGGAGAGCCGAACTAATCCAGAAAGACCGTCACCCTCGTCGCGCACCATTTTTCTCATACTTCCTCTTGCTGTGGCATTACAAGTCCACAACCCACTTACGCCATGGCACTCGCGTGAAGACGTGTCTTCTTCGCTTTTTAGCCTTGCGTCGCAGAGGCCTGACTCTTGCGACGGCACGTCGAGTGGAGCCAGGACGGACGGAGGCTGGTGTGAGAGTGACAACGAAGCGGGCGTGTCGGGTGGAGGAAGAGCAGTCAGAGCAGTCGTCATTCGTGGACGGGCGACACGAAGAAGCGAGCACGTCAACTGCAGCAAGAGCAGCCCGGAGCTGTGAGTGAAGCTCCTCTAGTGGAGTGCTCTCCATACTATCACCAGGCAATGCCACCTCGGCGATCCGCGTGGACAAAGACACATGGCTCAAGTGAATAATGGCTACGGAAAGACTAAAGATATCGCACTCCTTATGTGGGTCACCCCCACACCACACTACAGCTCTTCAAGTACACCCCTAGCCCTCACTTCCAGACCAGACGAGCTTGCGCAGACCATCCTGTACACGACACCACTCGGGCCTCGTCACGCTTGTTAGTGGCCGCCACTGTGAGCTCAATACCCTTCAGCTCAGCTGAAGTCTTCGATCCCGTCGGAACATCACTGCGCGGGAACGGAGTGCTAGGACGTGTGATAAGTGCAGGAATTGTGGACTTCCATGTAGAGGATACGAGAACGAGTGTATGCACCAATGAGATATAATTCGCGCAAAGGTCGTTGCAGAGGTCCGGAATGGACGTGCAGTCTCCACGGCCGGTCTCGTCTACGAGGGAGGTTTTAGCACCCTAGTACTCCATCTACCTGCAGAGATGTAGTTACGCTTCGTGGCCTTACAGTAAGCCATGAAGCAGGGAGCGTGAGTTTGGGGAACCTCGTGTTCATCTGCCGGTAGCTTGGATGCCGATGACGTTCGCTGTTGCGTTCGTTGACGATCTCATGGCCAATTGACTTACTCCTGATGGGTTGTCATGGCCGACTCCTTTAGGGCCCTCACAGCGCCTCACAACTTCTACGGCTCCCCCCATTTACTACTTGAACACCCGAGCTCTTACACACGTCAAACGATGACTACAGCCTTACAGTGATACCGCCATGAACGTCATAGAGGAAATATGTAGTCGCGCGAACACACCATACTTCCCGAGCGTACGCACTCGAAAACGTACCTGGGAAACTGGCACGAGTCTAGAAGAAGAAGCTGGGCCCGGTGCAATTCTTGCCATGCTATATCGTTGGGCTCTACGTGGCTACCTAGCTATATGCACAGGCTCTCTCCGCTTGGCCTGACGCTCATCAAGAAAGTCCCTTAGAATATCCCTGCGCTATGGACCTGTGGTCCCAAATATGACATGTTGAGCTCTTCTCGGCAAGGCCAGTGGTTCAATGACGACGTCTCCAAGTACCGCATCTTGTCTGCTGCCGCCTATTGCACCATGAAACTCCGAAGCGCAGTTCGCCGTTCCCCATAGCACAACAGCTTGTAACGTAGTCGACGTGTACTTTCCGGTTAGAGGATTTCTCAATGTTCTTGTGGACGTATGCAATCGTGCTGGAGATGGCTGGTATTTTGGAGAACCCCACGTCACAGCTTTCTTCGCAGTGGACTTCTTGAAAAAGATGACTCCATATGGTCTTCTGCTTGTCGCTCTGTTTTGGAGGACGGTGATGGTGGTGTTCTGTCCAGCCTTTCAAGGAGATGATCGTTCTGAATCGTCAGGAGTTGATTCAGTACATTCCTTCCTGTCTCTTGACGGAACAATCATTTCTTCGGAGCGTTGAGAGATTACCCCGTAGATGGTGCTTCTCCAAGCTGGTTCTTGGCCCTAGACCGAATGACTCTGCCAGCTTCACCGGTTCAAACGTGCCGAAGGATGGAACTAGGCTCGGCCTCGGAGGGACAAAGCCTTTCGCTCTGAAGGTTCGCTATCGAGCCTGCTGGCCTTCGATCAAGACTGGCCACTTGGTCCCTCTAGCTCCCAATCCAGACATCTCAGGATTTACCTTGCTCTCCCAAGTCCAGATGAGGGCGAAGGTGTCGTCGCCGAAGGTCCGAACGAGAAAGTCAAAGCACCAGTGGAGTCAACTTAACGTGGCTCGATCTCGACAGCACCGTGCAGATCGTCTTAGCGGTAGAATTATCCGTCCGGCACTGTTGCGGGAAGAGCGAGTGTCGTTTCGTACCTGTCGTCAGAGAAACTCCCAGCTGATGCGGAGCAGCTCGGTGTGGATCGGATATCGCTTGAGCAGACAAGAAAGGCCTGGAGTTGAGTTCGGACAAGTTGCTGACGCAGGCTGTCACAGGTATTTAGTCGTGGAATTCGTCGTCAGTTGACTCTAAACATCTCCGCAATGCCGACTACAAGCAATGAATGATGACCTTTCCCTTGGTATTGTTTCCTCTCCCAACTCTTTGATGACCCGTTTCCGCGTCCTGCGATGGGCAGTCGAAGCACTATACTCCTAGCTTGATTAGAGCAACATTGGGAATGCAGAAGACGACAGAACAAAAAGAACGTCGAAAGTCTCTGGCATTCCAGACATGTGTCATTGATGGTTGAAAGGGACTCGGACACGTGGCAGAAGCGGCTCGCTTGGCAAGCTGCTTGACTGGTAAGACGATGAAGAGTGCGCAGACAAGGGTTGAAATGGCGAAAGTGGCGACAATCAGTGTCTTTAGTCAACAGCGTTGGTTGAAAAGCACTCTGCATCCGCGAGCAAGGTAGACAAGCCCCTTTCTCGGCAGAGCCCTATCGTGAACGATGTTCCCAGTGTATATGTCCTCGAAGATAGATGGGAGAGTGAGGACGTAACATCGGCGAGAGATGGTTCTGTATATTTGAAGCTTATAACTGTGTCCGTGCCTGTTGGCCTTGATACATGAGAAGAGACTGGGAAGAGCTAAAAAGTCCTTATCGCTAAATTCGGAAAGCTGATGAATGTGAGGAGTGAAAATGAGCACTTGTTGCTGTATCTAGAAGTTACAACCAAGACATTGCACTCTTGCGACTGTGCATCAATGTCCATGTCACAAGGGGGCAGACTTCCATGTACAGACTCTACCTACTTAGAGCTCCGTTGTTGCAATGGTAGCGTTTGCGAAGCTACAACTCGTAGTCGTGTCGGGATATCTTCGGTCGACCCTCCTTGCGTCACAGCTCCTAAATTCACATTTCAAACGGTTGCGCTTTCACACATCTTGCAATTCGCAATCACAAGACCACCCTCATCATGGTCTCTCTGCTCCTCACGGTCTTCATCCTCCAGGTGGTGATACACCTCATTAATACCGTAGGCGCGACTACGATCAACGAGCTTGTAAGCCCTCCGCAACCATTCATGTCCGACCGCAATCCACGCGGCCAAGAATACCACTTCTGCACTCGGAGCTGACCATGATGCCAGTTGTGGGTATTATACAACAAGCTCCCAACCCCAAGTTCCACTGCCGCGCGCAATGCCGCGCTCCAAAAGCGCGAGGTTCTACGTCTCAAAAAGGAGATGAACGGCATCAGCGCCCAGGACGACTTTGCACGATGGGCCAAGATTAGGAGGCAGCACGATAAAGCTGTCGCCGAACACGACAAAGGTGGTACGGTTTGCCCCTACCCGCTTTCCTATCTCCAGTCGCACCTTCAGTCTGACACCCGCAATCTCCAGCATCCGCCCTCCAAGCCTCCAAATCCCGATTCGACAACGCCGTAACCTCTTTTCGCTGGCTCTCAACAAACGGTCTCCGTTTCTTCCTGCAGTACTGGTACGCGCGGACTCCGCTGTTCTGGCTGCCGCAGGGCTGGGTGCCGGGCTACGTAGAGTGGATCTTGTCATTCCCGAGGGCGCCCGTTGGAAGCATCAGTATTCAGGTCTGGGGGATCGCATGTGCGAGTGTGGTGAAGATGGTTGGAGAAGCAGTGGCGGCGGGCTTGGTGTTGAATTCGAAAAAGCCGGCTGGTGGAGCAAGGGAGCCGCAGGCTTTCGGGCCGGATCAGCCGGAGAAGAGCGCAGCGGGTGTGAAGAAGGAGTTGTGATGGGTTTCGGTAATATAGCTTTGATACCCTAGTACATGAGGAGTGACAAACAGCACGAAGAAGCTCCAAGTCCTTCATAGTCGGTATTGTTGAGTGAGTGGAACTCCATGACCCAACTCCTCAGCCTGAGCCCGCATAAGAGCTAGAGGGCTCCACGGTCACTACAATCCAAGGCGGTGCGAAAACGTTGGGTGTGAAGATGTCGTATAATATCAGATATCCAAGGAACTATCGAATGTATGTCTCTCATCAATTAGACGCAAAGTCTTCAAAGCTACCGCTCAGACACTGCAACACGAGTGAGATGACCTTGGCAGGTCGTTGGGCTCGATCTTGGCGTTCTTTTTGAACTCGTGACCTTGGGAATGGTAGAGATCTCCGAGTCTTCGAAAGCGCCGTCTCGTCTTGATGTCTCTTGAAGGTGCACAAGGGAGTGACGACACGGGAAAATAGAGTGAATACACTAGGCAGCTATAGCCAACCTCTTGGAAGGTACGAACGAGTAAACAACAGAGACTCATGCTCGTGGGCAAGGGGATACGTGGAAGACTCGCACGGTAGAAAGAGTCAATTTTCAGGGTGCTGAGAGAAAGGAGTTCTACGACCTCATGACCGAACAAACAAATAGGAGTCTCAAGTCTCCGGACTTCTTACAGCTACCTCGCAAAGGTCCTCTCGGAGCATCTCAGCAACTTGAAGACTCAGTTGCACGAAACACCACCCTCGAGGAGGACAGCGAATGGAGTGGACATGGCCAGAGACAACTTCAATCCGAAGGGCGCTCAGGCTGTCTTGATGCATCGATGCATTCCGAGCGAGAAGTTTCCGGTTCTTGAGAGACCTGTAGATTGCTCTCCAGAAAATTCAGAGACCGACAGATGGAAAGCGGCTTGTAGTTGTTCCAGTACCGGATTAGCCCTTGTTTTAGCGTGTTTTCTCGAGACGCGACTTAATTGAATTCGACACGACTTCTGCCTGCCCTAACAACCACTATAAACTCATAGTTTCCCTGCCCACTCTTTCTCCATTCCGCATTACCACCTCTCCTCCAACTCTTCTTGAGCATCAAACGCACAGCCTCTTATACCCCCATCTGCTTGTTTGTTGATCTTCACACGTTCGATTCGCATCTGCTCTACTTCTCGCCTCTCGATTCCTTTTCAGTTCCCCCTCTGCCGCTGTTAAGCCTCTATCTCGTCGAAGGCCAAGGGCGATGTTCGTCTACAAGCGTGGTGAGTAACTACCATCCCGAGGCCTCTCAACCTGCATCGCTTGTCCCCTCGGTCTCTCTTATGGCAAACTTGCCACACCTAAGAAACACGTCTCTCGCCATCGACTTGTATTCTCTCAAATATCAGCACTGACTGACATATTGCAGATGGGCGCAAGGAGCGCGTTCAATTCGACAAGATCACAGCACGAGTCTCCAGACTATGTTATGGTCTCGATCCAGAGCACGTCGATGCCGCTGCCATAACAATGAAGGTCATATCCGGCATCTACCAAGGTGTCACCACAGTGCAGCTCGACGATCTGGTAAGTATTGCTCGACCATTGTCGTTCTGTATCACTCCAGAATTTCAAGGAGCAACAACGATTGCTAATCACTCATGACTTCGCAGGCCGCCGAGACGGCTGCATACATGACAGTCACCCACCCAGACTACGCCATCCTCGCCGCTCGCATTGCCGTCTCAAACCTTCACAAGCAGACGAAGAAGCAATTCTCTGCCGTAATAACAGACCTGTACAACTACATCAACCCGAAGAACAAGAAGCCGTCCCCTATGATCTCGCAAACCACATACGACATCATCATGAGGCACGCTGACGAGCTCAACTCCGCCATTGTCTACGATCGAGACTTCAACTACCAATACTTCGGCTTCAAGACGCTTGAACGATCATATCTTCTGCGGACGGACGGAAAGGTCGCCGAGCGTCCACAGCACATGATTATGCGAGTGTCGGTTGGAATATACGGCGAAGACATCGAGAAAGCCATTGAGACATACAACTACATGTCAAACAAGTACTTCACCCATGCATCTCCCACACTATTCAACGCTGGGACTCCTCAACCACAAATGGCATCTTGTTTCCTCATCGACATGAAGGAAGACAGCATCGAGGGAATATACGACACTCTGAAGACTTGTGCTTTGATTTCGAAGACTGCTGGTGGCGTTGGCCTGAATGTGCACTGCATCCGTGCTACTGGTTCTTACATTGGAGGCACCAACGGCACCTCAAATGGTCTCGTGCCCATGCTCCGGGTGTACAACAATACCGCAAGAT
>NAJN01000576.1:0-20266 GCA_005059845.1 Cryomyces minteri | reverse complement strand
ATCTTCTTGAGGCTGAACTTGACGGAGCCGCGCAGCGTCACGGACGGCGACATGGCGATCATGACGCCCGGCTTCGCCGTCAGCGGACACCCGACGGCGAGCTGGATCGTCAGGATCGTGTTGGTGTCGCGGTGCGAGACGCGGTAGGAGCCGCCGTTGAAGGTGCCCACGTCGTCTTGCGTCGCCGAGGTGCCGACAAAGTGGGTCGCTGCCGGGGCGCCGCCGGGCATGTTGGACGAGTTGCTCGTGATAAGTGGTGGAGGTCGCTGGGGTTGCTGGCCTTGCTGCTTCTCTGGAGGATAGGAGGGGGGTGCTGGGGAGATTGAAGGTGGGGGAGAGGACGTGGGGAGCGGAATGCCAGCTTGGCCGGGGTGGTGGCCTACATTTCCGGCGGGAGGAGGTGGACGAAAGGGCAGCTGTTGCTGCTGCGGTGGAGGCTGGAAGGACGCATGATGGTCGTTGGAGGGGTGTTGCTGCTGTTGCGGTGGAGGAGGGTACGCGTCGCCATGGTTCGGTGGTGACTGGGAGGGTGGAGGTGGGAAGAACTGCTGGGTCTGTGTAGGCGGTGGAGCAAAGTGCTGCTGTGATTGCTCTGTGGGCGGAGTCAGAAACATGTCATTCCACACTACACGCTGTTCGAAAGGGCCCGGCATATGGTACTGGCAACATCCAGACGATCTGACGTCTCCTTCCATGGATTCCCTTGGAGAGTAGATCGACCCAATGCTTCCGGCACCATGTCCCCAGGTTGTTGTGTTGTCGCGCACCTTGCTGTTGGGGAGGAGCTGCGAATGATGTTAGACAACCGAGAGATCCAAACTCCCGGTTCCATGCTTACGAGGATAGTACTGCGGTTGAGGGGGCGGACTGCTTTGCGGCGCGTACCCAGACATCTCGTTCGCTCCTCCGCGCATACCAGGTAGGCGGGAGAAAGAAGGTGAGTTCGCACGTAGATGGCCAACGGGAATCGACAGGAAGATCAAGCAGAGCGATGGCGACGAAGACGGAGAAGGTATAATAAGACGGTAGCAGAGAGCAGCGCTGACGAACACGGTCAGAGTGAGAGCAGAGGCCCCCAACAGCTCCCTCCCTTGCATTTATACCTGCAGCTGTCTAAGCGGTTGCGAGCCGCCCGGAATGCGCATCGTCTACATCGCAGTCGATTGGCCGTCTCAGCGCTTAACGTTACCTTCTCACCTTACCTGAAGAACAATGCCCAGCGCCCCGCCTCTGGCTGACACGGGAGCTTCAAGAGCTGGACCGCTCTCCGCCGGCGGTGAACGCGAGCAGTTCGCGGCCAGAGAGCATTCTGCCAGCGTCGCCAGAATTCCGAGTCAGTCGAGCACCCGCGACAAGCACCCACAGTCATTGACTCCTCCTCAGTTCCTTGCGCCGCTCGGAGACAGAAGCTCCTGACACCCGTACCCGACACGCGTGCCGGACGCAGTTGTCCGTCGTCCGTCTAGGTTGCTTCACAATGGAGGCTTCGTCGAAGGGAGACGTTCTCTACAACCGCTGCTTGAGCGCCGCCAGAGCTTCTCTGCAAGGCCTCGACTACGTCTTCTACCAAAACGATCTCACCGTCATGGGCATAGCAGACAACCCCGGCGATCTGCTCGCGATATGTCAGGACCTCGTTGCGAGCCATCTCTTCCAAGCCATGACCATGGATGGAGTCCTGGTCTGGCGGGTCAGGGAAAGGGAGGGTGCGGGCAAGTGCGTTCGAGTCGTCTCATAAGTCCAGGATGAGCAGCTTCCCTCGAACATGAGTCTGATGTGTAAACGCTGTGCTAGGCTCGCTGCTCTTACCTCCGATGAACGTCTCATCTATGGCCACATCGAGTCAACCTCCACTACCGGCATATGGACCAAAGCTCTCAAAGCCAAGACAAACCTGCACCAAACAGTCATGACGCGCGCGCTCAAGTCCCTCGAAACAAAACGCCTCATCAAGCCTATCAAGTCCGTGAAATACCCCGCCCGCAAGATTTACATGCTCTCGCACCTCATACCGTCCGAAGACGTGACAGGAGGGCCGTGGTTCGCCGATGGAGAACTGGACCTTGATCTTATCGAGGCTCTGACCGACCCGATACTACACTGGGTGCAGGCGCGGAGTTGGAAGGAGGCTCCGAGGGTCAGCCAGTCCGTTATCGCGAAGAAGAAGCTAGAGAAAGAGAAAGCGATGGCTGCTGCGAACAGGGGCTCCTCGGGTGTGCCGGAAGCTGAAGAGCCAAAGTACACGCCTCCCACAGGCTCGAACGGTCGCCCGCTGCTTGCTCTTCCGCCGAACCATCGCACCTACCCAACCGCAGCCGCCATACTCGAGTTCATCAGCAGCGTCGGCATCCTCGAAGGGCTGACGCTCACAGAAGCCGACCTCAAAACCCTGCTCGATGTCCTTGTCTTCGATGGCAAGCTCGAACGTATGGGCGCACAGGGATATAGGACTGTGCGGCAGCCCAAGAACATTCCGGAGGAGGGCGAAGGCAATGGATTCAGTTCGGCGCCGTGCGGGCGCTGTCCCGTCTTCAGTCTCTGCGAAGAGGGAGGGCCGGTCAGTGCGAGTAACTGCGTGTACTTTGACACTTGGCTGAAGGGATGAGAGTGCGCTGCCGACCCTGCACGTCCTGGACCGTGGGTTTTATCTGCTGGGTTAGCGTGGCGCTGGAGGAGCACCGGGTTTCTCGTGGGCTTTGGGGACGGCAACATTGCTTTGGACGTGTACCCGAACCAACGTACATATGGACAATGGGTCCTGCACGATAGACAACTTAGACAATGGAAGGAGAGGAATGCAGATCTCCCACGCTGCATCGATCGGATCCCTTGCAGATCACAGGGTCTCAGCCCACGCCATGCGTTTCGGCAGCGCTTGGCCGGGGACGAGCATGCTGATACAGTACGTGTACGACGGCACCAATGCAACGCCGTGGTCGACGTCTGCTGCGTTCACCTAGGCTGTTCTCTGGTATCGCGTAGCCCATGGCAGCGACGGAAGGTCCTCACCTCGTCCTGCTTTGCCAGATTCCCCGGGGCCCAAAGGAGAAGTAACACAACAAACAGCGGCGGCCGAGCATGTCAACATCCAAGCTCCGCGCTCCCGCATTAGCCTGCGAAAGGGTCCAGCCAGCTCCTTTCCTTCGGCCGTGTGTGTGTGGCTGTACCGGGATCTTGCTGCACGACGGCCACCACTGCTGAGACTCGCGACATCCTCGCCCACTTCCACTTTGCTTGCGTATCACTACCTCACCTTGCACCCACCACCCAGCTACATCTTCACTCGTTGCATGCGTGGTCCCCCAGATCCACAGACAACCCTCATCTCACGGACTATAATTCGAAAGCAGCTCACGGAAGGACCTTCCATCCTCAGCACCGGGGAGTAGAGCACGTCGGGCTCTCCACGACGGCAGCCATGCTGTCCGGACTGTCTGATCGCGTCTCGGAGCTCAAGAGTCTAGGCGCAGAAAATGCGTCGAGAGACCCGAACAGCTCGGTGACTGCGGACGACGCCGAGCGGGTTGTGTTCGAGGAAGCCAAGAAATCCGGATCTGCGGCTTACCAGTTCGATCCCAATGCCACAGCAGAAGAGAAAGCTGCCCAAGCAAGAGCAGTGGGTTACCTGGTCAGTTGAAGCTCAAAGTAACTGCGTACTGACGAAGAGCTTCCTAGCATGTCCCTGCGGGATTCCACCATGAACGCAAACCCACCGTGGCAGCACTCGCCTCAGATCAAGTGAGACAGATCTCTCGCAGTGAGGGAAGTTTCGAGACTGACAAAGGTGTTCAGGACGATGGCCGGACAGCAGGCTACGATCTACCTCCACCAACCACGGCCGGCGCACTGCCTCCACCAACATCCACTACACCCGGCGAACCCCACGCCCCCGATATCCTGGTGGCCGACGACAAATACGCAAGAGTGGGATGGGCTCCAAGGTTCGGCAACCCAGGAGAAAAGGAAGACGATGGATCTACCTTGCTCGATGACCAGACTTGGTTGGAGGGGAAGCTCGAAGACAAGTTCTATGGAGGTCTGTACACAGCGACTCCTTGCGAGGAAGAACGCAAGGCTGACGCGTCTATCAGACTGGTACCACAACGCTGGCGTTATCATCTTCGCATGTCTGTCCTCATGGGTCGTCGCAGTCTTAGGTGGTGGCCTCGGATGGATCTTCATAATCCTGGCTTTCTGCGGCACCTACTACAGAACCTCGATCCGTCGAGTAAGGCGCAACTTTCGGGACGACTTGAATCGCCAGATGGCGAAGGCGAGATTAGAGACGGACCATGAGAGTCTGGAGTGGATCAACAGCTTCCTGGTAAAGTTCTGGCCAATCTATGCGCCGGTCCTGTGCGAGACGATCGTAAACTCTGTAGATCAGGTGCTTTCAACCTCGACGCCGGCTTTCCTGGACAGTCTCCGGATGAAGCTGTTTGTCCTCGGCACCAAACCTCCTAGGATGGAGCACGTCAAGACGTATCCAAAATCGGAAGACGACATTGTCCTCATGGACTGGAAGTTCAGTTTCACCCCGAACGACGTCGCCGACTTGACCGCCCTTCAGATCAAGAATAAGCAGAACCCCAAGATCGTACTGGAGGTCCGCATCGGAAAGGGCATGATCAGCAAGGGTCTCGATGTTATTGTCGAGGACATGGCATTCTCGGGCATAATGAGGGTCAAGGTCAAACTCCAGATACCCTTTCCTCATGTGGAGAAGGTTGAGATCTGCTTCTTGGGCAAACCGACGATCGACTATGTCTGCAAACCGCTTGGAGGCGATACTTTGGGCTTCGACATCAACTTCATACCGGGTCTGCAGTCTTTCATCCAGGAGCAGATTCACGCCAACCTAGGACCCATGATGTACGATCCCAATGTCTTCCCGATCGAGATTGCCAAGATGCTCGCAGGTAATCCCGTCGATCAAGCCATTGGTGTGCTGCAGGTCACCTTCCACGGCGCTCAAGGGCTGAAGAACCCGGACAAGTTTTCCGGCACACCAGATCCATATGCGGTGGTATCGATCAATGGCAGGCAGCCCCTCGGCAGGACGAAGACTGTGACTGGTAACGCCAATCCACGCTGGAACGAGACGGTCAACATCATCATTACATCACTCAAAGACGCACTCACCATACAGGTCTACGATTTCAACGAAGTCCGCAAGGACAAGGAGCTTGGCACAGCTACGTTCGCTCTCGATCAGATTGAGCAACAGTCCGAGTACGAGAATCAACAAATGGAAATCATGGCGAACGGCAGGCCTCGGGGTATTGTGCAGGCCGATATCCGTTTCTTCCCCGTCCTAGAAGGCGAGAAACTCGAAGACGGAAGTGTCCAACCACCGCCCGAATCTATGACTGGAATCGCAAAGTTCACTGTATGGGGAGCCAAAGACCTCGACGGAACCAAGAGCATGATCGGTCAGCTAAATCCGTACGCTGTGCTCCTGTTGAACGGCAAAGAAGTGGCGCACTCGAAGAAACTGAAGAGGACCAACAATCCTATTTGGCCTGATGCGACCAAGGAGCTACTCATCACCGACCGCAAATCTGCGAAGCTCGGTCTGGTGATCAAAGATGACCGAGACATTGCTGCAGACCCCATCATCGGCACGTATCAAATCAAGCTGAACGAAATGTTGGAGCTGATGAACAAGGGTCAAGAGTGGTACAGTCTTGCAGGCGTCAAGACTGGTCGGGCGAAGATGACCTTGCAGTGGAAGCCGGTCAGCCTCAAGGGCGCTCTCGGTGGCTCTGGAGGCTATGTCACGCCAATTGGTGTTCTACGCTTGCACTTCCAGAGCGCACGAGACCTGAAGAACATGGAAACCATGGGCAAGTCCGATCCATATGTCCGCGTCCTGCTCTCGGGCATTGAGAAGGGTCGAACAGTGACCTTCAAGAACAATCTGAACCCAGATTGGGATGAGGTCATATACGTGCCAGTGCACTCCACAAGGGAAAAACTGTTGCTGGAGGTTATGGACCAGGAGAATCTCGGCAAGGATCGCAGTCTGGGAAGCGTTGAACTCGCCGCCGCAGACTACGTTCGGCAGGACGAGTCAGGTCACTACGCCGTCTATGACTCCAAGAAGGTACTCGCGGAACGACTCCGCATAGGCGCGAGGGGCGCTCCCAAGGGTGTTCTGAACTTCACATGCTCGTTCTTCCCGGCGCTCGACGTCCTGGATCCTGAAGATGAGGAGAAGGAAGCCGGCAGTGACACTCCGAGAGCAAGTCTGGATGTTGCAAAGAGGCCTGGCCACATACCGAGCAGCAGCGTCGGTAGCGGTAGCAATGTCAAGCCCGGGTCCCTTGGGACGATCACTCCACTGAGGACCAACGGCGTGAGTGGGACGAACAGTGAGCTTGATCTCAAAAAGCAGCTCAGTGCGAATGAGCGCGAGCAGCAAGAGACCAACGGAGAACTCTCGAAGGAGGTGCCGAAAATCAGGATCACTGCAGACGAGCTGAGCGAGTACCAGTCTGGCCTCATCGTCTTCAAGCTTATTGACGGTGACATGGCACATACGAACTGCCATGTCGAGCTGATCATGGACGACATGCTGTTCCCTTCGTATACCTCGGCCAAAGTCAGGACCAAAGCCTGCACATTCAACGAAGGTGAGTGCTGAACACGACCGTCCAACGAAACAAGCACGACTAACGTTGGGTTGAAGTTGGCGATGCCATGGTTCGCGAGCTTGACTTCTCGAGGATCACGCTTCGCCTCACCCATGAGACCGACAAGAAGGGCGAAGGCAGCGAGACCAACATTGTGGCCAAACTTACGGGCAATACCCTAGATACTCTCAAACGCTGCTTGGTGAGTTCATGCATGGTACAGAACACAGCTAGGTACTTATCAACGTCGCAGTACACCTCGACCAAACTCAAGCTTCGCGACGAAGCGGGCCGTGAGAGCCAAATTACCGTCTCCCTCAAGTATCTACCAATCAACATGCAGCTCGATCCATCCGAAAGCATGACCAACCAAGGCAACCTCCGAGTCGAAGTCCTTGACGCCGCCGACCTTCCTGCGGCAGACCGCAACGGCTTCAGCGATCCGTACTGCAAGTTCTCGCTGAACGGGAAGGAGGTCTACAAGACCAAGACTCAAAAGAAGACGCTGCATCCGGCATGGAACGAGTTCTTCGAGGTTCCCGTGCGCAGCAGAACGGCTGCGGAGTTCGTCGTCAATGTCTACGACTGGGACTTTGGCGACAAGGCAGACTTTTTGGGGAAAGCCGCCATCAATCTTGACATCCTCGAGCCGTTTCAGGCGCAGGAAGTCACGTTGGGTTTGGACGGCAAGAGTGGCACCATCCGGCTGAAGATGCTGTTCAAACCCGACTACGTCACCCGTTCCCGGCAAGGCTCTTCTACCTTCTCCGGGACCTTCGCTGCCCCTGGTAAGGTCATCGGTGCGCCTGTCAAAGGTGTCGGCAAAGGTGCCGTCTTTGTTGGCGGCAACATGGCCAAAGGCGCGAGTTTCATCGGCCGAGGCTTCAAGCGGAGAAAGGACGGAGGAGCACAGGAGGGCAGTGACGAGTCTCAAGCCTACCAAGGATCCGAGCAGGCCGTGACGAACGGAGCGTCTCACACGGCGGCCAATCCCAACATCACCGTCGACAGCGTCGCCACTCAGAAAGAACTCCCCAGCACGCCCCACAACCGCAGCACCTCCTACGGCGCCGCCTCCCTCTCCTCCACGGCCCGCAGCCCCATCGCGGCCAACGGGGCGCCCGAGCAAGGCACGGCGTCGCTGACGGTCGTGCGCGCGTCCGGCTACCCGGCCAAAGCCAACGTGCAAGTCAAGATCCTCAGCCCGGCCGGCAAGGAGCACCTGAAGACGAAAGCGGCCAAGTCGGCTTCGGGCGAGGTCGGCTGGGCAGAGGACGCGGCCGAGACGGCGCGGGTGCGCTGCGCCGCCGACGCGCTGTTCCGCGTGGTCGTGCGCGACCACTCGACCTTCCACAGCGACGAGCTGGGCGAGGGCTCCTTCTACGTCGTCGACCAGGGCGCCGGCGGCGGCCCGACGACGCGGAGCTTCTTGGGGGCGAGGAGGAACCGCGAGACGACGCCGACCTCGTAAGCGCGTCTGCGGGGTTTTTTGGGTTTGGCCGGCGGCCTCCGTGTGTGGACTGGGGGCTGGCGGGGAGGGCGGCACGATTGGATGCAAGCACCAGGTGCTTTTTCGCTCCTCGGGCGGGGGCTGCTGGACCCCCGGTCTGCTTTTCTCGTTTCTGGCTGCGGTCGATACCACTTCTGTTTTTCTTCGCGTTCTCGCTTTCGCCTTTCGTCTCTCGCTGCTCCTCGCGCTGCCCCCCGCCCCCCCTCCCCCATACATTCCTGAGACACATTACCCTCCCGGCAGCAATCCTAAGATGTAGGTACTTTTTTTGTTGAGTCGAAACAGTACATTCTACCTGAAGCACGCAGCTAGCAAGGCGAGCGACACGGCCGCTCCGTTTTTCTGTAGCCGAGTGGGGGCCTATGCTACAAACCGACGGTGGACTCTTTGTCGTCGGCGGGTTTTTCCTGAAACGCGCCGTCTTTGGCCCCATGGGAACCCCCCCTAAATCCCCGCGCAGCTCGCTCTGTCCGACGACGCACAGTGGCGGGTCGGGCGGGTCTCGTCGGAGAGAGAGGCTGCCGCTTGGCCCGAAGCGGGCCCGTCTGGGTGGGAGCGAGGACGGGAGCGCGGCAACCGCGCCGGTTTACTGCGTCGTTGCGTGCCGTGGTGCTCTGTGGCAGCGACGTCTGCAAATCGGGGTGCGCGAGACGCTGTCAGCGCGCCTGAAGCGCTGCTCCCGACCAGGTCCAGAACGCCCGCGCCCTTGCAAGCCGGCTCGTGCAGTGCTGTCCAACCCCACCCTACCCGACCCATCCCAGCCCATCCCATCCCATCCCATTCCGTCCCGTCTCAGCCCATCCCATCCGGTCCCGTCCCATCCCGTCCCATCTCGTCTTGCGTCTGCTCGCGTTGCGGATGTAGAAGGCAACCTCACAGCGGCGACGCGGCCTCGAGCAGGCCGGCGGCGCGGAAGGTGCGCGGGCTGGTGATGACGACGTCGATGTTGGGGTACTTCCACTCCATGAAGCGCGCCCATCCTGTGCCGCATGCAAGCATCAGCACGCCGTACGGACACACGCATGCAACAAACGCGGACGGGGGCGCACGGGCGCGCACGCCACGACGTAGACCGCACTTCAGGCGGAGGAGAGGATGAGGAGAAGAATGGAGGGCGGTGGGACGACGACGACGACGACGACGAAGAAGAAGAAGAAGAAGGAGAAGGAGAAGAAGAAGAAGAAGAAGAAGAAGAAGAAAGAAGAAGAAAGAAACTCACCCCAGTACGCGCACCGCCGCCCAAAGTACTTCCCCACGTACGGCGCGACAACGAGCGTCAGCAGCAGCTCCAACTGCTGCAGACTCTCCCTCCACTCTCTGTCCCCGTCGGCCTCGTCCCCGTCCCCGTGCCGGCCACCGCGCGCCTCCTCCTCCTCGTCGTCGTCCCCGTACTCGTCGCTGTCGCTCGTGCTGGGCAGCGAGTCGACCTCGTCGTCAAAGGCCGCGTCGGTGAGGGCGGGCGAGGGCGGAGCGAGCAGCGGCGCGAGCGGGGAGGACAGGGCGGGCGGCAGCGGGCGCGTGGGCATCGAGTCCGCCATTGCGTAGGTTTTCGGTGCGGAGGCTGGACCGCGTTTGGCGGGTTTTGCTCCGTGACGGGGGGACGGCGGTGCGATGCGCTCTGGCGGGCAGGTGGATGAGTCGGGTGAGAGGCGAGGATCTGTGGAGAGGCGCGGTGGATTGGTTGAGCTTGGGGTGTGGTTTGTGTCGAGCTGGTGTCGCACTGCTGAGATGGTCGTTGTCGTATTGGGAGACGACGTCGGTAAAGTGGTGCAGGGATGTTTCAAAGACTCCGAAGATTTGCCGGCGCTTTTGGTGTGATGTCTATGCACACCCAACCAATGTGATGCTACGGTACGCTCTATGGCGAAGATGTATCATTGTATTGTAACACCACAGCGCGGAACAATCAAAGTCTCCTGGCGTTTCGGAAGTCAGAGACAGCGTGGTGTACTCAACTCGCCACACTTGTAGCTATTTGTAGATTCGTATATACGTGTATGTTCATCGTCCAAAGAGCCCGACTGACGGACTGTACATACATTCAGCGCCCAAGACAGACCAACCAGTTCGCCAGCGACAGCCCAAATCTCCCCTTCCTCTCCAGTCGTCCCCCTTGTTTCATGAAATACACATCAACGAGACAAACAGATAGAGAGACCGGCTGACATCGCGCTTCAATTCGACAAACACGTGTTGAAGCTCAGTCGCCGTAACATTCAGATAAAACGCTGGTAAAATAATGAAGCACGCTCAATATAACCCTGCTGTGGTTCTTGCGAACAGACCGCCGGGCGGCGAGAGACTGAGTGGCTTTGGAAAAATTGGCAATGCGCGAGCATCGATACGATGATGCGAGTACAACAGATCCATGAAAGATATGCGCAACAAACGCGCTGGACGAGGAGAGCCAGACATCGGTCGACGGCGCGCTGAATGCAGGCTTGAAGCAGAACATGACGTTGGGAGTCGTCAGATCTCTGCACGAGCGACATTGGCCAATTGACTGTGCTGTTATCGTTGTCGCGAACAAGGCTCACAGTGTAACTCATCTTCTGCTCAAGTCCTGTGCGCGGCGTTCTGCGTCGCTGGCGAAGTTTCCGGGGGCTGATCCCTGAGATGCCAGAACTGGAGACAGGCGGCGAGGAGTCTGAAGTAGTAATTGATGCGGCCAGCTGATATTTCGTCTGCATCGACAGCTGTTGCACGGTACGTGTCGACGTTGGAGGGCTGCGGAGCACTTCACGAAACGCAGTGAGTGTTCCTGATGCATGGAGTGACGAGGCATGTCGCTGCACGGGAGAGTCCGGCCAAAGTAGCTGTCCGAATCGTCTGCGGATGTTCAGAGCTCCATTCGAAGCTGCTTCCGCGAGACCGTTCGCGTTCTCCAGAGCCATCACTGCAATCAGACCGCCGATCGAGGATGCCATCAGGCTGAAGTAGATAAGCGAAGCTGCAAACTCCGTCATCTGCATCATCCTCTTCATGGAGGCAACCGAAGATATTACACGTACACCTCCACCATTTAAGGAGAGGAGGGACAGATCGTTTCCGAGAATGCGAGAATATGGGACTCTGGCTTGTGGACTTGAGTCGTCATGCTCCAGAAATTTGCTGCTGTCTAGGTTGGTTTCCAAGAAGTAGTGGGTTGTTGCGGCCGAGTTATATATTATAACCTCTTCGGGGGCGAGTTCCCTGTCGCTGACATTTTGACGGGCATGCTTGGTGATGTGTACGGTGAATCCTGCGCTGCCTTGTCCTCCTTTTCTGAGAGCCTTTATGCCAGACTTCCTAGTCTCCTCACTTGCGTGTGGCGAAGAGATGGCTCCACGACTCGAAGCTTGCTCGACCGACGCGTGGCCGTGTGCAGCCACAATAGCCAAGGCTTGAGCATTGTTGAAGTGATCTGACGCAACGCCAGATTGCTTGTATTGTGCCAGTGGGGTTGAAGTATCGTCTGAAAGTTGGTCTCCAGAACGCATGTGCGCTACGACACTATGCGACTCACTCTGTCTGGCATTTGTCGATTGTTCGCTTCTGCTTTGTGGGAAGACAGTACTACCAGTCGCTCTAAGTTCGAAGGACTGATCGGTGAGAGAATCCTGCACTTGCGTATGCAGGTCGTTCTGGACCAGTGTTCGAGGTGGGCGGGAAGGTCGTGCTATAGTGCCAGGATGAGAATCGCGGGCAAGCTCGTGTATCGAAGACGGTGTTGCAGCCGCGATTTCGCCACCAACAACATTCGCGTTATTGACTGGCCTGACTATACCCAACGCAGCGGGCGCTCTCGCGTCCGCTCTCCCGTTAAGGCGTCGGTCATTGACATCATCAAACAAGACGAAGTCGTGGTTAATGAATTCATTCATGCCAGCAGAATCAGACAAAGTGTTCTGACGTGTCAGCATGCTCGGTGAGCCGGAGGAGCATTGTGGGGACTGGCTCCGTCCATTCGTGAACAGCTCGGACAGGGACGAGCTGCTCTGCCGTGACATGGACTCGTACCCAGTCGGTAGAATCGGTGAATAGGTTGTGTCATGCCAGGTGGGTACTGACATGTCGTGTTGCGGGAAGAGCGCACCGAGCTCTGCGAACGCGTCGTATTGAAGATCGAATGGCTGCACATCGGCGAAGTTAAGCTCATCCGTGAAAGACATAGGGGATCCCGTATCGGAGATCCGAAACGCGGAGGGGAAATCGAAAGCGACAGATTGAGAGAAGGCCGCTGGAGTCACGGGAGCAGTTGCAGTGTTGATACCTGTTGGTTTCGCGCTGTCTTTGGAACGCTTCTTCGCCGAGGCTTTTTTCGTGGCTTGCACAGCATCGGTGTCCGGCTGATTGTGATGACACTATCCATGAGTCAGAAGGTCCCATTATCAAGTTGTTGTTGCATCATACCTTGCGTTTCCGCTTGCTGCAATTCTCGCACGCCCGCATCACCCGCCTCTGACGGTACTCAACTTTCTCGTGCTCGGTCATTTTACGCCGACTACGCATCTTCGGCTGCACCTTTTCGGACACGCTCCATACGCTGGTCATGGTCTGAAGTGACGGAGTAGGGTTGACGCTCGGTCCCACATCCGTTGGAGGAGCCTTTGACGCCTGGTGGTCCGTGAAACGATTCTCGTTGGAGGGTGAGTTTGAAGTAGTGGAGTTTGGCAAGGATCCAAGGAACGAGGAGTCTCCGAACGTGCTTTACAATCTGTCAGTTTGTGAAGCCGAATACCAATGATGCAGGCAAACAGGCCTAGGGAGATAACAGCACAGTCCAGATGGGATCAAATCACATAAGCAGAATGATGGAGTGGGGTCATTGAGAGACGTAAGATTCTTTTATAGTAACTGTGTTGAAGGTACTCGAGACATGCCAGTGACGAGAGGCCGACATGGGATGAATTGCACGGCCGATTACCAGTTCGAAGCGCAAACATCACCAGCGAAGAGGCAAAACAGATCCTCACCTTTGACTCGAGTAGCTCGGGCTATCAGATTTTGAGTGGTCGAACACAGCTGCCGTCTCGGCAAAGTCCTCAGCAGTCTTTTCATTCATAAGGAAGTCGATGACGGCGGCCCTCATGCGCTCGGAGTGGGTCGGGCCCTGCGGGTAGGCGATCATGAGAGCGAAGAACAGCTCGTCCGAGCCCTTGGGAGGGTCGAACTGCAGGGGGACTGTGGGGTGGTAGGAGTTGCCGGTCAGGCTGGGGAGACGGAAGATGCGGAAGGTTCGGGCTGAAGCCATTGCAACGAGTGGAGTTGGGGAAGCAATATACGTTGTCTGGGGAAGAGGACGGGTACACACCACGTCGACTTGAGTGGAAGATACGATGACAAGGTAGTACGACCAGAGCCTCGAGTGATACCAACTAGATATCGAGACTCGGTGCAGCTAATGTAGCTAATAGACCTCCCGCTCGTCGTCCTGGTAGCTGTCGTCTGAAGTTCGCAGTAATTGAGTACAGAGAGAAGTGACGGAGAAGGAGGAGGAGGAGGAGGAGGAAGAGGAGGAAGGGGAGGTGGGAACTGTTGATGCCTTATTACTCGGGACGTCGTCCAGCACCGCCCCGGCCTAAGCCTCGTGTAGACACCGCAGGCCTGAGTCACCGCAGCAGAAGCAGCTGCAGGGCGCAGAGCGCCAGCATGCTTAGCGTCCCGCCGGCCGCTGTGTCACGTGACCATCAAACGGAGACACCGCCGCTTGCAGTGTTGTGGACGATACTTCTACAGAGAACCGTTCCAGACACCACAGGAGGGCGTCTCGTCACACAGCCCCAATGCAAACTCGTCAGGCCAAACACTTGCACATCGAACCCGTTGTGGGTGAGCATCGCGGCGCATTGGCCGTGGGTCTCCACGTGTGCATGTCAGTCAAACGCGGACGATGGTCAGCCTTCCATCGAGGTCGGAGTAGAGGAGAGTTCGAGACCCAAGGGTATACAAATTAGACCACACCCCGCAGGCTCCTCACGACCTCGACTGACGCAGCTGGTACTGCTTGACCCCAAGTGCCAGTATCGCAACAAACAGATACCTCTTCACTGCCCCCATGAAGCTCCCACCGCCCAAGGTCAAGATGTACGTCGCGAGGTTCCTCTCGACCTTCCCATCTCGATCAAAGTTCGGCGACAGATTGCTCATCCTCTGGAACTGCTTCAGCTTGCCCGCATACGGCGGGTATCGCACGTTGAGCAGGCTTTCCATCCACCCTGGCGTGGTGGTGACACTTCTTCGGTGCGTGAAGCAGTCGAAACTCGCCTTGCCTCGATAGCTGCCCTGGCCAGACTCCCCGACACCGCCGAAAGCGAGGGTGGGGATCGAGGCATGGAAGAAGCCGTCGTTGACGGAGGCACCGCCTGAGCGCGTCTCTGCCAGTATCCGATTTGTTTCTTGTTTGTTGCCGAACGGGTATATACCCAGTGGAGTGGCATGCACTTCGTTTGCTAATCGGATCGCTTCGTCGAGGTTGTTGACAGGATATATAGGAATCAGAGGTCCAAAAGTCTCGTCGACCATCAGAGAGTCTGTCACATTGTCGACTTGTATGACGGTCGGCTCGAGGAACTTCTCTTTCTCGTCCATCGTACCACCTAGCAGAATCTTCCCCTGACTCTCATCAAGCATCTTCTTCAGTCGCAGAAACTGCCGCTCGTTCACTATGCGTCCGTAGTCTGGCGATGCTTTGGCGCCTTGTGGGTAGAACTCATCCATCGCCTTCTTCATCTCCGCGATGAAAGCTGGTAGGATCTCTTTATCCACCAATATGTAGTTCTGCGAGACGCAGACTTGACCAGCGTTCAGGAGCTTCGCCCACAGTAGTCTCCTTGCTGCAAGCCTGGCATCTGCGTTTTTCGTGATGATCGCTGGGTTCCGTCCTCCCAGTTCGAGTGTCACGGGCGTGAGTGTCTCTGCAGCTTTCTTGGCGATGATCTTGCCGACGTTCATGTTGCCGGTGTAGAAGATCTTGTCCCACTTCTGATCAAGCAACGCGGTGCTTCCCGGGATTGCTCCTTGGACGACTCTGTAAGCGGATTGGTCGAGCGACTTCTTGATAATCATCTCCATGACTGCTGCTGCGGCGGGAGCATTCTCTGAGGGTTTCAAGATCGCGGTACAGCCGGCAGCTATAGCGCCTATGAAAGGGCCAAGAGATAGCTGGACCGGAAAATTGTAGGCCCTGGACATGCCATTGTCAGTAATGTATCTTCGCAAGATGAATCCTCTCTGCCATGCATACCCGATAATCAAGACGCATCCCAGAGGCTCTTTCCGTATCCTCGGGCTCAGAGCTTTGTTCAACAACGGTATGTCCGGCGCCGCCTCATCTTTCACCCACTTCTCGAGGTTGTTGCACATGAAGATAATGTCGTTCTCGCACCAGCCGACCTCAGTAAGGTAGGTCTCGAAGCTCGATTTGCCCAGGTCGCGTTTGCAGGCTTCGAGGAGGGCATCTTCGTTGTCTTTGAGGCTAGAAAAGATCAGCGCAAGTTGGTGTGGTTGACGAGAGGATCTAGTAACCCCCAGTATAACTTTCGCAGCTGGATAAGCCGGTATGAGACTGATCGAGTCTTGTGGGTGTGAAACGTCGCGCGTACTGTGTTGCTGATATCCGCGATGGACTCCAACGACGTGTGATTGAAAGCTGGTAGCTCTGCCATGATGGCAAAGGAGCTTAGAGATGAATTTATGGGTGGTAATTCCCAGCTGTGTGGGAGCTGAACTACATTTTTGTATGTGAAGTGAGACGAGGTGAGGTACCATGATACGACAGCTGTTGAGCAGCCTCGGCACGTTATGTCAGCAAAGCTCGAGCTTGTATCAAACGTCTGATGTCTTTCTCTTGCAGCACTCACTCAATGTATTGGCTCAGAATTGGAACTCCACCATACAGTAGCAATTGATTTACGCTGTCCATCGCTCTCTGATGTTCCCCGGTATATCTACGTGAGCACCCGTGTCGATCGTGAGTTTGCCCATCGAAGGAAGATGAGGGAAATCGAACCCCTTTTCTTTCCGTCTCCATACCTGCTTCCTCTCGTCTTCTCTTGCTTCCTTTTCATCGACACGAATCGCGCCAGCTGTCAAGCTATCCTGTTCAATGTGTATTGGCAATCGTGTCCCGCTACCAAATTTTTTGACGACGAAACTCACACTAATTACTGCAGCCAAACCCCTGAGATCGTCGGTCAAAGGCTATATATATCGATCAGCGATCATGCTTGTCTCTTCCTCGCATTGTACCTACACAAAAGCTCATTTCAACCTTCGCGACCAGTGTAAGAGCGTCGAGTCAAGCACGTGAAGTGCTCGATCCGTCCAACTTTGATGAACAGAACAAGGCAGACCCGGCTGACAGGCTGGGAAGCCACGGACGCTGGAAGAAAGCGGTGTCAGGAGATCTATAGGGTTTCGCTGTCTCCACGGTATTCAGGCTTGCTCTACCAGTCGTCCTCTTCCGCATCAATTGCGTACGACTTGGGTCTGTCCCATACTGTGACCTCGTATTTCGTTTTCAAAACGTTGGCCAAAGACGTCGCTTGCCGGATCCCCATAATTTCTCCTATCTTGTCGAGCTGTGTGATGACCCAGGCTCGTGTAGCAAATGGAGGCCGATCCGTTATTGCCGTAAGATACAATGGCCAGATCAATGAGCTGCCTGCAGCAGCTCTCGGGTTCTGTCCTGCAGAATTGCCTACCCCGAGATAGTACGGAGCGCTGGCACATATGTCTGAGGAGATCTCGGCGTGCAGGATTTCGCATCTTCGATGTTGCATGGTGTGAAAAGACGAGGTCTGTGTCGAATGGCAAGGGAGCCATTTCATTAGGATCTCATTTGTGAGGAGGCGCGCGGAGCGGTAGGTATTCCAAATGATGAGTGTCCATATGTTAGGGTACACATGATACTGCCCAGACTCGGAGAGCACAGCGTTTGAACTCCTGCACGTCCTGATGGAGTACGCATACTCCAACGGAAGCTGCTCTACCCAGCCTTGCAGATCAGCATCGACGGAGTGGGCTAAAGTCATGATAACGTTTTTGCCATCCGTCTGGCTCGCCTGATCCATCTCAATGCTGCGGAGAGAACAGAGTTTGGCAACGATGCGGAATAGGTCGTACTCAAGCAAGTCCTCTGTAGACCCAGACTCAAGGGCTACTTCCGACCACTCCAATATGGTCGGAGGCACAACGAGTCGTCTCTGAAGGCAATCGATCACCTACGATGCGGTCAGCATATGACAGTGTGAGACAGTAACCTGAGCAACCCACGATTTGTGTACGCAAGTACACGAACATATAATTACCAACTTTGGTTTGCAGTTGCTCTATGCCACGAAGTCGTACTATTGCTGTAGCACCATTGACGTGGTTTGCCCACGACTTGATGGATTGAGGTGACGAGCACGTGATGGTCTATTCAATGCTTAGTTGTAACTCTGACTGTATTAGGGTTGGGTTCTTACTTCGAACGTTCCGAGGAGCATAATTGCCATCAATGTTGAATCTTTCTTTGGACCTTCTGGATCCTGCAACGTAGCGTTGAGTATATGCAAGATCGACGTCTGCTTGTGCCTTGCAGCGAGCATCATTTTTGGAGCCCTTTTCAGGTTCGACATGCCAGCCATGCCGATCGCTGTGACAATGCCCGACAATGCATCACCTGCCGATCTTCGTTGATACAGAAGAGGCAGGCAATCGAGATGGCTCTTTGTAAATGCAGGATCGATTGACACATAATGATGAAAGAAGAAACACGTGGCTTCGTCTTCAAGTGGAAGGGATAGGCTTTGACGGGCAAACTGCTCGCATGCAATTTCAACTCTACTTGGGCACTTTAGACCTGAAGCGACTGTGCCGGTCTTCGTTCTGTTGGCGATTTTTGCTTTGTATGCGATCTTTTCAGTCTCATCCCGAAACATGAGAGCTTGGGCATCCCTGTAACCAGGGCATCTCCGTCCTACCCTGAGACATTGGCCGCACGATGGAACGGACTGGTCGCACTGCGCGTGTCAGCAATATAGGCATAGGCGACTCCGAAGACGATATGGAAGCGTTGAGAATCGCAGGCTTGAAACAGTACCTTGGTCTTCCTAATTCGACACGAAGCACAGCCCTTGCTGGGTATTCCACAGTACACCATTGAAGGTACAGAGGCGAGTGTCTTGTGTTGAATGCAACTCAACGAACGCGAGAATACCGAAGTTGGATCAGTACAGGACTCAAAGGGCCTATATTTTCAGGCTTTCAAGGGGAAACAATTAGATTCGGCGCGCGAGCAGACATCTGTCTCTATACGCAACACAGCTTACTATACTCAGCAACGGCGATGGGTAGTTTTCGTTGGGCTCCCTGAAACGTACGCAACCGTATTTGTTGATGACTGATTGCGAGTGGCTTGTGCAGGAACAGAGCCGTCTCACATAAGACAGCCGGACATCCGACAGTACCAGGGATGGAGAAGCCGTCACATTTTGGAAGACCTTGATCAAAGAGCAAGACTGTCTGTGTGTATGATGTTTCCTTGGGGGGCGTTATGTTGACACAGCCGCAGCCGCAAAACTTGGGTTACTATATTGCGCAACTACTTGGCCGTGGCTTTGTGATCTATACCACTGATCGAAACAGGTGCTCCTACTCTCAAAATCTCACATCGTTCCTTGCGTTTATTAAGCGATGTTCGGCAGCAATACTGGAATCGGTGAATCATGGGTTGAAGGAGTATGATGGGAGCGGAGCATCTTCGTTGTGAGAACGTCTGTGACTTGCCCATGATTGTTGTAAAGTGTCGTAGTGAGCCTATCAGTGAATGCAGACTCGATAATACTCTCACACCTGGAGAGTATGCCATAATTTGTACACCTGTGTTTCTTGAGGGAGTGTGAAAGCGTGTGCTGAACGTCTTGTATTGATTGCAGAATGTGATCCGTGAGCAGAAGCGCAAGAGGCAACGGCCTCGGGTGAACAAGTTCCGCTGATTGACTGCAGCTCCACCTCACCTCATGCCATTCCCCCTTCCTGTGCTTCCAGTATGTTGTGCAACTCCCAACTCTTTGGCCGCCTTCTCCGAAAGCCGTCTCCAGCCCAGTTATGTAGCATGCTTGTCTCTGCATATCGGCTCACGTTAGCTTTAGTTCAGCCTTGAGATGAAATCTCAGCTCTACTATCTGGCTACTACGCACAGAAGCCCTGCGAGACGATTTGCAGCACATTGGAGTGTCTCCTAACCAAAACCGATTATGGTTCGTAACAGGCCTTCTAATGTTCGAGATCACGCCTCCTGTGTCCGTAAATTTCACGGCTCGGGCTCAAGCGCCACTGACTGGAGTACCCTCAGGGGTTTCTCTACGTACTGTACACTGCACGTGTCTCTTTCACCCTTCAGTGACCTCAAGCTAGTAGCAGCTTATTTCTCCAATCATTTCTCGCTTGTAGCCTTCGGTGGGCTTTGCTTTGCTCATTAATGTACTGGAACGTAACTGATACGACCACCGTGTCTCGGTGTTACTTTGCTTCTTGGAGTTCTCAAAACACCTTTAATGGTCGTGCCGTTTCCCAGGCGTCTTGTAGGACCAAGGAGCCTTGCATTCACCTGCACGAGAATCAAGACAATTCCTGCTGTTCCACAGGGCTGACCCACAGCCGGTCTTCCAATGCACGTTTCCAATTCATATTGCCACAGCCGTCCTACATTGCCGACATCTCAGCTTGTATGGCTTACTCTGTTTCAGGCCTGTAGATTTGAAGCCTGTTAGCGTGCCGAACACCATTTTGACTTGTCTAGAAGGCTACATGGATCTGGGACCAGAAAGCTCCGAGAGGTAAGTGTGTCATCAGTGCATCGCAACTAGACAAGATCGTTGCTTTTTTGACTGAGAATGCGTTCTTCCACGCAGTTTCTTCCGCAGTTGACGGCATTGGTCGATGGCAGACCACTGCAAACTGTCACATGCTTGTCTTCAGCTAGGGGAGAGACCGACCAGCCTTCTGAATCCGGTTCTAAAAGCTTCCTCATTCCGCACGAATCCTTCCCATTGACAGGAGGCCATGTTTGCGGCAAATCCCGAGAAAGCACCAGGTAAAGATGGGCTCCCTTTCCGGGTGTGGCGGGAGCTGTGGCCCGTGCTAGGGGATCCTA
>NAJN01000575.1:0-20292 GCA_005059845.1 Cryomyces minteri | reverse complement strand
CGTCAACAACGCCGGCTACGGCCTCACGGGCGAGTTCGAGTCGCTGAGCGAGGCGCAGATCCGCACGCAGTTCGAAGTCAAGTACGTCCCCCCTCCCCGCGCGTCCGCTCAGCTAGCTGGGTCGGGGCGATGATGCAGGGTGCGACGCCGGACTGACTGGCTGACTCGCCCCGGCCTGCCCCGCCAGCTTCTTCGGCCTGCTCAACGTGACGCGCAAAGCGATGGCCGTGATGCGCGCGCAGCAGCTGCCCGGCGGGCTGATCCAGCAGATCACGTCCGTGGGCGGGCAGATCGGCGTGCCGACGTTCAGCTGCTACTGCGCGACGAAATGGGCCGTCGAAGGCTTCACGGAAGCCGTGGCGCAGGAGGTCAAGCCCGAGTGGAAGATCCGCTTCACGGTGATCGAGCCCGGCGGCTTCCGCACCGACTTCTCCGGCCGCTCCATGGCCGTCGCCGAGGCCAAGAACGCCGCCTACGACCACATCGACGTGCGCGCCAACATGCGGAAGCGCCATGGCACCCAGCCGGGCGATCCGGCCAAGGCGGCCCAGAAGATGTACGAGCTCGCTGTTATGCCGGACCCGCCGTTGAGGTGTCTGCTGGGGAGCGATGGGCTTGAGGCCGTCAGGGGGAAGCTGGAGACGTACAGGGAGAATCTGGACAGGTTTGAGACGCTGACGCGGAGTACGGACATCAAGGAGTAGGAGACGCTTTACTCTACACGAGGGGCGCGCCGGAGGATGCGAGGGCGACACAGTCGGCTCTTGGGGGAGGCGGCCCTCGCAAGAGAACGCTCTTAGCGGCTTGTGTGATTTGGTCCTGGCACAATGTCCAACTACGCGCTTACCTCTCATTTGATACTTAACGCTGTAAGACAATCAAGCAACCTCTTCCCTATCCGCAGCTAATCCCGTCCATCTCCTTTCTCTACTCATCCCATTTAAACGAACCCTCAACCCACCCACCCGCCGCGCACTTCCCACCCTGCTTCCGCTCTCCCCTCGCCATCCTCCTTGCCTCCGTCCCGTGCCTCCGAGACGCCGCTATCCCGCCCTGCCAAACCCGACCAACGGCATTCAAGCCCGCCATCCTCGCCTCCCGCCACCTTAAAACCGAGGAAGCCTCCCGTCCCTGTTTCCATCTCTGGTCCTTTTTCTGTCCCAGCCACGTCAACAAACGGCCCTACCGCCGCCGCCCTCCGACCCGAGTCCGCCAAAGAGGCATAGACGCGAGAGCGAGAGCGCGACGGACCTCCACGTCCGCGGACCCCGCTTCTCGTATCTGCGGATTCTGGACGCGAGCACGCGCCGTGCCGTCGCGGACCTTCTAGAAACGCACGAAACAGAGAGGACGACTGAGGGGCGGATCTGGATGCGTGTGCGGCGAAACGAAAGCACCGCTGCTTCATGCCCACGCTGAGACCCAGGCCGCCGTTCCAAAGCCGCAGAGCGCGAGAGCGGCCGCCACCCTTGCTGCGCGAGTACCAACTCCGGCTCCAGCACCGGAGTTCGAGGCCAACCCGCCCCCGCTCACCGAGCTCGCAGTCGCAGTCGCAGTCGTCGTCGCAGCCTCCCCGCCCCCGCTTCCGCCCACACTCGCCGTCCCCGTCCGCGTCGCTGCCACAGTCGCAGCCGCAGCCGTCGGCACGCCTAGCGTTACCGTCCTCGTACCAACAACCAGCTCCGTGGCCCACAGCTCCGTCCGCAGCTGCACAAAGGTCGTCGCGGCCCCAACACCACGCGTGACCGTGTCGCCTGGTGTGAGCGTCTGGCCGCCAACAACGTACTGCCCCTGGGGGTCTGCGGTGATGGTCTGGCCGTAAATGGTGAGCGCTGCCGCAGACGGCGATGCTGGGGTAGGTGGTGCAGAAGGCGCTGAGGGAATGGAGAGGGTGGAGGCGCCCACGACGACGACACCGCCACCGACGGAGACACGCACGCCGGCGATAGTGGTGGCCCTAACCCTAAGCAATGCTGCAGCGACACCGCGACTTGAGCCCGAGTCTGAAGCATCACAACGAAGCTCGAGCGACAGGCACCACAACGCTTGAACGCTCAAGAGGCTATGGTACCTCGTACCTTACCGTACCCTAACGTGTGAGTCTGGAGTGGTCTGATCTAGGCAAGCGGTAGTCGCTTGTCCTCAAGCGTGCTTGGCTACACGCTGGACACTAACAAACTAGACACAGTTGGCTCAAGAGAGAACGAGTCGCGCCGGTCCTGTCCACTGCCAGGAAAGGGGGCACGTCAGGCGTCTGTGATGGTGAGAAGTGAGGGTTTGTTACAAGCTAGAAAAACGCCGAGGTGGATGCCACGATGCACTTGGGAGCTTGCAGCAGATGAACGCCGGTGGGATGTCTAGCTTCCAAAGTGTATGCACATAGTCAAAGATAGGTGGTGTACAAAGCCGCCCTCACCACCGCACAGATAACGATGCGCGTGCTGTCTCCAAGCACCCAAATGACTGACCACCGTCCTGTCCCCTACGATACACTCATCCACCGGTCCTCATCATCCGCAACGTCATAGTCAACATCCAGCCCCTTCTCGCCGGCTACATTGCTGCCGTCGCCCATAGCAACGTCGCCGTCGCTCTGCTGCACAGGCGCGGGCGTGATGAGTGGGGGAGGCGTAGTGACCCACGAGAGCTCCACCTTGCCGATATGCGGGATGTCCTTGGCCGAGGCCATGAAGGTCTCGGCCATATAACGTTCGGCGAACGCCACGACGGCGGCGTCTTTGCGGTCCGGATGGGGGTCGATGGTGTCAGATTCGAGATTACTCTGCAACACAAGTGTAAGCTGGGAAGTTTCAGAGGTAAGGACGAGCGTGAGCTTACGAAGAGGAGATATTGTCTGAGCGCTTCATCTTTGCTCGCCTCGAATTCCTCACCGCCAGGGAACACCACAGCCACCTTCTTCGGCCGGTTGTCGAGCTTCTTGACCGCACCACCCCTAGGGAAAGCGCCCCGTCCGCGGAAAGAGCCCCGAGATGGGTCGAAGCCGCGCCCTCTCGGTGGAAATCCGCCACGACCACGGTAGCCACCTCTTCCCCTGCCTCGCGTGGGAAAGCCGGTCCAGGCTTCCTCGGGGTCGATGCCAATACTTTGGGCTTCGGCTTCCAGTTCCGCCAGTTTCGCACGCAGCGCCTCCGTTTGCGAGACCTTGCCCTCGGTCGTCGTACCGTTGGCAGCGCCGTTGGCGGGTTTTGGCGCTCCAAGCGGTGGACTCTTAGCTTTGTTCGCGGTCTTCGCGGCCAGCTTCTCCTGCAACTTCCTCCGCTCTTCCGCCTGCGCCTTCATCAGCTTCTCCAACTCTTCCCGCTTGGTGGAGGCTTCTTTCAGCTTCTGGAGCTTCTCTTCATGAGCCTTTTGGGCCTCCTCCTGTTTCTTGGCGAATTCGACGGGGTTGATGGGGTCTTCTTCCATTTCAATATCCGGTCTCGCTTTTGTAGGCGTAGCTGCCCTCGCTGCGCCGTTCTCTGGCGGCTTTGGAACAGTTTCAGGCCTGTACCAATAGACTTTGACAAACCGATTATCAAATATGACCTTCGGGCTATCGTACGCACGCCTTGCAGATGTCCAATCGTCGTACTTGACCAGCGCAAGACGTTTGTACGCCTGCATCGTGACTTCTACGATGTTGCCGAATTCCGAGAAGAACTCGCGAACAGACTCCTCGTTGAACTTGTCCTCGGGGATCTGTTCAACCACGACAGTTGTGACTTCGCGGTCGAAACTAGGTCCTGCAAAAGAAAATTCGGCTCGACCTCCCCGTCCTCCCCTGAGGGCTCCTCGATCGCCACGGCCGCGACCTCTGCCACGACCGCGATCCCCGCCACGATAGTTCTCGGACGAAGTGTGACCATTGGGCCGGTCTGACAAGGGCAAATCCAATAACGAGGCATTGTTTGGGTCGTACTCCTCAGACTCACTAGCCGCGAAACGTCCGGCGCGTTCAACACCATCCGCAGAGTCCGGACCGTTCTGATTAAAGTTCGTCGAAGATCCGCTCGGCCCGAACCCTGTGGGAGATCCTGCGAAAGGCAAAGGCGGCATTCCAGATAAAGGAGGGAAGCCCATAGCTTGCATCGCCATGATCGCAGCAAGTGGGTTCGTCGGGTCGAAAGCTGGTAAGCCCGGCGGCGGCGTTGGCATTTGCGGCATCACAGGTGGTGCTTGGAATTGATGCAGTTGTCCTAGACCCGACATTCCTCCCATGTGCATGTTCTGTTGATGGGGTGCTCCGTGAAGATCACCACGTCCGTTATATGCGTCTTGTCCTCTGGTACCGATTCTTCGCATTTGTTTTACTGATCTGTCCCCACCTGCTCCACGCCCATAGTGCGAGTCTCGCCCCTCTAGCGTTTCACTGCCTTCGCGGTCGTTGTAGGTCCGCTTGCGTGACTGTTCGACACGCCCGTTCGACGGCCCAGTGGGGTATGACTGAAAGCTTGATCGTCGGTCGGACGGTCCAGTAGGTGGGTTGAAAGCTGGAGCAGTGGGGATCAGAGGTTGTGGCGGGGCGTAACCGGGAGTATAAGATCGGTCGCGGATAGCTGTGAAGACATCGTTGACGAAGATGTCAGTGTCTGTGTAGGGAAGAATAGTTAGACACGAGTGTACATGTAATTTGCTTGCGACTGCGTGGCCTTACGTTCTCTGAGGAAATCTTCTAGATTCTCCAGACAGTTGAGTCTAACCTGCTCATCTGGCTCCTCTGACTTCACGAGTGCCAGGAAGTAGTCAGCCAGGACATCTGAGTCGGCATCAGAGCTAATTTGATATCGAGGTTAGCACAAGTACTGCACAACCAACTTCATCTGGACGTCTCACATGTCCTCCAGCCTTTTGATGACCCATTTTTTGAGATCTGGCGTGTCTGCTTCGCTGACGAGCATTGTCTGGTACTATCTTGATCTCGCGCCGGGAGCGACCAGTATGCGACACGACGAGTGACAATGGATGTCGTGGTGCGCAAGAGGCAGAGGTCCGGGAGTGACGAGGTTGGCCTGTAGGAGGGCGTAGTGCAGCGGAGACCTTGACTATATTCTCCGACTCACACGGTCTTGGCTACGGTTGAAACTTGAGACGTTATGGCCGGTTGTTGTAGTGGATAGAAGAATGGTCGGAGGTGCAGCAATTACTTCAAACGGAGCCGCAACTTCGCGTCTCGCGATCAAGATCACGTGGAGGCTACGTTTTTCAGTAGTGTTGAACAACTCGAACACGACAGACGTACCTCAGCTACTATCTTAATAGACGAGTTGCACTGCGCACACGACTTGTATAGCACGTCAAATGGCTGGGGTTGTGTTCGAAGATCCTCTCATTTGTAACTCCGTAACCACAAGAGACAGCCTGCATAAGAGAACGAAACATCCACCGCCCTCAAATGCTCAAGGTCACAGGATCTGCTACTCTTCGGAAACCTCCTTTTCGTGCCTCGAAGCTTGAACCATCTTCGCTTTTCCCATTAGTCATGGAGATGAGAGCACGGAGCAACGCCCGAAGATGCTCATGAAATCGGATGCGTGGAACGCGACGAAATCTACCAGAGATAGCAGTCCTCTATAGCTTGTCGTAGTACTGCGATAGTTTGTCAGCGTTGAGTTTCTTGAGGTGGAAAGCGAGAGTAAACTTACGTTCTCGTAACCTGGAACATCGGGCTTGATACCCTTCCTCTTACGCATGGTCTCGACGATCTGACCGGGCTTCGTAGTCTTGTCAAGCGGTGATCCACCGGGCAGGATCTGCCAGTGGTCGAACACTGACTGTGGGAAGGCCTGGCCAGATGTGTTTGAGCGGAGATCGGCGTTGAAACCGAACGATTCGGCGACGGGCAAGTAAGCCTTGACGTTGAAGAGAGGGGTACCAGGACGCTGGGCCTCCTCGAAAACGTGACCTCTTCTCCGCGTGAGCACACCGTAGATACCACCCATAGCCTGTTCCGGAACCTGGATCTCGACCAAGAAAACAGGCTCGAGAAGACCTGGGTCTGCGAGCAGGGTGGCGGCGTAGAGCACACGACGCGCCGTTGGAATGAGTTGCCCACCGCCACGGTGAATGGCATCAGCGTGGAGCGTGACATCCATGATGTTGAATCTGACTGATCGCATTGGCTCCTCAGCCACCGGACCCTCCTTCGTCGCCCATTGGAAACCGGAAACGACCGAATCCTTGATCTCGTTCAAGTACTGGACGGCCTTGGTCTGATCGACAAGTACGTTGGCACCAGAGGTGTCTGGACCGAAACACCAGATCTTTCGTGCATCGGTCACGTCCCAGCCGTGCTCATCAGCCAAGACACGAGCACGAACTTTGAAATCGTCACGGGGGCCGATCTTGCCGGCCTCAATTTCCTTTGAGACTTCCTCGCCCAAGGGCTGTGCAATCATGTACAGACGGTTGTGCTTATTTGGCGACTTCGACAGGGCGGTCATACTGGAAGTACCCGCAACGGTCTCACGGTACTGGACGACAGGGTCGGAGATACGTAGAGGCACACCAGCGTGGTCCTCCTCCAGATCCTTCAAGCAGATTTCCAAGTGCAACTCACCAGCACCAGCAACGACATGCTCTCCGGACTCGGAGATGAAAGTCAGCACACAAGGATCCGACTTGGAGAGACGCTTGAGACCTTCGACGAGCTTGGGCAGATCGTTGGCGTTCTTGACCTCAACGGAGCGCTGGACGACAGGCGAGACGGAGAACTTCATGACCTTCAAGTTGTGCGCGGTCTCGCTGGTAGTCAAAGTACCGGACTTGAGCAAGAACTGGTCGATACCGACCAATCCGAGGATGTTACCGGCTGGCACGTCCTCGATTGGCTCGGTGTAACGACCCATCATGAGAATAGTTCGCTGAACAGCCTTGATGAAGAGATCCTCCTTCTTGCCGGGGGTGTAATTTGGTCCCTGAATGCGGACCTTAAGACCGGAGCGGACGGTACCGGCGAAGACACGACCGAAAGCGTAGAAACGACCCTTGTCAGAGGTCGGCACCATCTTGGAAACGTACAACATGAGTGTACCCTTGGGATCGCAGTCGCGAATGGCGATGGCGGCCTCATCGTCATGAGGACCCTCGTAAAGGGTCTCCATACGGTACCTCTGTGCGGTGACGGGGGAAGGCAGGTGAAGAATCATCATCTCGAGCAGAGCGTCAGCGGCCGGAAGGAACTTCCGCATTACAACCTTGAGAAGCTGCTTGCCCTCAAGGTCCTTCTCGTCGCTGGTAAGCTTGATCTCCAGCTTCTCGACAATCTTTGTGACATCGTCCTTCTTGAAGTTCATCACAGCGGTGAAGACCTTGAAGATCGGGTCGAGGATGAACTGGTTGAAGGAGCGCTCCAATTCCTTACCCTCGTGCTTGCCAACCTTGGTCCACTTCTTGGTGTGGGGGTTGAAGTAGTTGTCGCCCTGGAAGTAACGTCAGCCCCTCTTCGCCATCGTCATTGCACCCTCGCCACTCACCCACAGACGCTCCATCATCTTGTTCTTGTCGACACCAAACTTCTTGGCATATCTAGAGGCGAACTGGCGAACAGTGAAAGCCCATCCGTGGAGACCGGAACCGAAAGCAATGGTACCCTTGTCTGGGTAGACCTGAACGTCACCAAGGACCTTGTCGTAGTAAGTGGCGATGACAACGTTAACCGACTCGATGACACGGGAGAAGTTCTGGTAGAGATCCTCCTTCGACACCTGCAATTCCAGAAGAGCACGGTCGACTTTGTTGATAATGACCACAGGCTTGATGCGCTCACCCAGAGCCTGTCGCAAGACAGTCTCGGTCTGCACGCACACACCCTCAACGGTGTCAACAACCACGAGCGCACCGTCTGTGACACGCAGAGCTGCGGTGACTTCGGAAGAGAAATCGACGTGGCCGGGGGAATCGATCAAGTTGATCAGGAAGTCGTTCTTGTCAACCTTCAGAGGAATGTCCTTCAGGTCCTCCTCATCCGTAAGCTGAGCGTACAGGGAGATGGCGGTGGACTTGATCGTGACACCACGCTCCTGCTCGTCGGGCCTGGTATCTGTGAAACGCTGTTCACCAGCCTTGGCGGATGAAATAATACCAGCGCGCTGGACAAGAGAATCGGTAAGGGTGGATTTTCCGTGGTCGACTGGAGAACGATTTTTAGCAGAGACAATTAAGACAACTGACCACGATACTTACCATGCGCAATAACCGACATATTGCGGATGTTCTTGGGGTTGTCCATGAGACCACGGATCTGATCTTTGTGTCAGCTCCTCACTCTCATCCCTTGTGTTGCGTGTAAATGTTCGTACCTCCTCGACGGTGAAGCTATTGGAAGCACCATGTTAGCGAAGCTCTTCTCAAAAACCAGCATTGCCTCTCTCTAGCGCTTGGAACTGGCATTCGAGAACCAGCACAAAACTAGATCGACCCTCTGAGACCAGCAGCCACGGCAAATGGGTTCACTCACTTGACCATCTTTGCGGTATTGTCTGGTGTTCGTGCGAAAAGTTTTCGATTATACTGAAGTACTCGATGTACCCCGCTTCGTCAAGTCGATCGCGTTGTCGACGGTCAACCGATGAACGACACTCTGCCGCTGTTCGGGCTGAAGTATGAAGGTAGAGATGGCTGGGAGACTGTGGTGTCTCTGACCTTCGATGGCGACAGTAACGGTGAAGGAAACTGGGAGCTGGGTGGGGATGTCAATTTGCTAGGTGGTGGGGTTCGGATTCGTTAGCAATCATACAGCGACGCCGCTAAGCGCTTTTAGGCGTAGTGTGATGTAGGGGCGGCGAACTTCGAACTTAACGTCAATAGTCGAGTCAGGCAAGACGACGATGCACAACGATGCACTCGGAGAAACATGGATGATTACTATGCTCTGCTTGTGGTGCTTGGTCACTGCGAGAGTCAGAGGCGCAACCAGAAGCAGCCACATAAGCTACTGCTCGGCGCTTGGTGGACACTGAAACTCCCTGAAATGCTATGCCACTTCAAAGTGCAAGATGCCCGCTCCCCATTTGATAGTATAACCCTTTCACGATGAACCCAAAATCCTCGAATAAGCATCCTCGACTTCTTTAGCGACCTCCAGCAGCGTGACAATAACAATCTGATGAGTAACATTGGGCAACCGTTCCCTATGCAGCCCAATCCACTCAAGCGGGGGTGTAGCCTCGCCCATGTCTCGCAATTGTGGTGTCTCGATGATAGGAGTCTCCAATGCTCTGTACTCGTATCTAGACTGCGGCACATTCAGCACAGCAGTGATCTTCTCCTGCTCACCAGACGACGATTCGCCTTCTCCTTTCTCCTTGTCTACGTCGTCCTGCTGCGGACCAGCGGTGATTTTGACGGCAGATTCGGGCAGAGGCTTTCCCAGGCGAGAGGCCAGAGCCCGTGTATGGCTTGTCCACATGTTGCGGATGTAGCTGATGCGCGAGTAGTTCCATCCTACGTCCACCTTCCCTTCGAAGGAGCTCTTGAAGATGTAGTCGATCTGATTGGATTCCGGTTCTTGCCACGTCTGCATGGAAGCTACTAGCTTGGGTACGCGGAGGATCGTTCCTCCCCTGGCAGCTGCAGCGCTGTTGACAACCTCTTCCACTGTGACTTCGCCCAGAGTTTTGGGCACTGTGGGATGTGCGGCAGATGCAAGAGCGACTCGAAGCTGGCCCAATGTCATGCCGAGACCGCTATGTATCTTGCCCTTTTCTAGGGCCACAGCAAAGCGGGCTTGTACGTCAGTCGCCTCGAGCTTCAAGATCTGGTGGTCGAAGAAAGTGCTTGGAAACGCGCCGACGTTGATGGAACGCAGAGTGACCACGACATCCGTGTGAAGTGATATCGGCGCCTTCAGGACTTTTTCTTTGGCTTCTGGTGAGACCGAGACTCGGGGTCCGAAGCGAGTGGGTACAACGGTAGAATTCCGGCGCAGGAACTTTTCGATGTCTTTCAGTGATTGAGTGTATGCTATTTGCTTCTCTTGGATTAAACGGTCGAAGGCTTGGTACAAGCCTAGTGCCTGAGCTGCGCTCACTGTGGTGAGGAACACAAACACCTTGTCTCCGTCCAGGATCGCAACCAGTCGATCACTGGCATCCCCGTGTTCATTTCGAACATTGTACATCAAGAAGTCGAAGGCCGTGATATCTACAACAGCAAAGGCCTGATAGTCGAAAGCCGCTTTTACGCGCAATCGAGCGAAGCCCAATGACGCTTGGATGAGTGGGGTCCGACGGCTGCCAGCCTGGCGAGATGGCCATGTGATTGACGTACGCACTTGTAAGCCATGTAGATCTACGAAACCACTCATTCTTCCTATGCTGTCGATGCCGATCTTCTCAACGCCAATGCAAAGGTTTTGCTCCCAGTTGGTGGACTTCGTCGAGGATACCCAGAAGTTTGAGACGGTGAAAGAGGATTTGCCGATAGCTTGTCCAAGATCAAGCTCAACGGTCAACTCTGCAACAGCCACGGTTGCGGTCCATGGGAACGCAGCGGCTGCGGCAACCTGCTGGTAACGCTGCACTAGATACTCCTGAGGTTCGCTGTCTGGTGTAGCAACGCGAGTCTTGGAGCTCTGTCGGATCTCTGGAGGAATCCAAATTTCACGGAAAAGCAGGAAATCCTGAAGTTGCTTTGCATTGATCTGCGTTTTCATGGGGTTGATCTTGAGGATTGCCGAAATGCCACTCTTGCCGCTAAGATGTTTGCTATTCATCATCGAAAGAACGATCGACTCAACATCAAAGCTGAAGGTAGATTCTCTCGAATACACGTGCTGCACGGAGGCCTGGAGCTGTGTGAATGCTGCTGAAAGAGCAAAGAAATGGCCATGTTCTGTGGACTTGATGGTGTTAACAGTAACATAGATATCTTCAAACTGGGTTGTTGCGGCTACCCTGGCAATCGGTTGGCAACTAAGACTGAACTCTTGTCTGCAGATACGCAGCCCCAGGTTGAGTCTCGTTTTTCCCAAGATGGCGCTCGGGTCAGCTGTGACTATAGACTCTTCATCCAGAAATTTCTGTGCGGGTTTGGGGGCAGTAGCAACTTCCTCCTTTTTGTCGGTATCACGCACAACCTCCTTAATACTCCGAGATATCTCCATGACGAGTGGCACGACGGTAGGATAGATGGTGTTAGAAGAAGCGTCAACTTTGAGCTCGCCGTTCAGTGATGGCTCGGAACTGGCATCATCCTTGTACTCGACTTTTAGTGCAATACCCGGTGCTCGCAATGTGGTGCTCGTAGTCGTGCCTTCAGCAGCAAATTGTCCATACCTTCCATGCATAGGGATGTTGTGATGATAGGGAACGCCCACTGTCGGTGTCTTAGCTTGCGCTTCTTCCCTGCCTTGGAGGAAGACTACCGCCCCGGCAAAGTCAGCATCAACTAGAAGGGAAGATAGTCTTTTGCTGCCCAGCAGATCTTTCCTTGGTGCTCCGCTAGACGTTGGCGTGGTTTGCCAAGTAGCAGACGCTGCACGAAGTTTCTCACATGCTAGTGAAATCGAACGCTCTAAGATACTAGCAGGTAAGACGAACTGCGACTCGAGACGAAGGTCCAGCGACTTCCCTGCTGCATGGAACGCAAGCCTCCGCTCGTGTCTAGTCGAACTGTGTGCAACGTTGAACACCATCTCAGGCAGAAGGGCGGAGTTGAGCGACCTATCATGTTTGTTGTGGGATCTTGGACTCATCTGCAGCTGCAGATCTTCTATCGTCAGCCTTGCCCCATTTTCACGTCGTGTAGACAGGTCGACCCTTCGCAATGATAACACCAAGTCCTCGACTTCGTGACCGACATATGAGGGCACGGAGCTGCCTACTACCCAGCTGACCTGTATGTTCAGCAGCTCAAGAGAGTAAGCGGAATCGAACAGTGCTGTTGATGCATTGTCCCTACTCCCATCTAGCGAATCTGGGAGCTTCATAGTTTCCGCGGTCAAAGTCTGCCGCCTGGCCTGGCGTAGCCGTCGCAAATACTTGACTTCTTTTGACAAATCCAGGTCTTTGATCTTATCCTGCAAGTGGTTGATTACGTCAACTATCGTAGACGCCGTTTCAGCATATACGTTGACCTCTAAACCGGGACTGCGAACGCGATAATCTCGCATACTGATGCCTGACTCGCTCAAATGGGAGGTACAATGGACCAACACAGCAAACGTGACGTTGCCGCAGGGACTTCCACCACCTCTGTCAGATAGTCTCAGAGCGACGTCGATCTGCTGTATCTGAGCGCGAATCTCGGGGAAAGGTAATATCGGTTCCTTTGCGTTCATTCTGTTTGTAGCCTTGAGTTGTACGGCGCCTATCAAAAGAGAGAGGTTTGCAGCGGTAGAGCCAGGTGACTTGCCTGGAGCAGAGGTTGAGACGCGTAGCCCTGCAACGGTAGCATGCACGTCAAAGATTAGTGGTCTGCTGCTCTCCGAGGAAGGCTCAGGAGACACCCGGGATGTTTCCGGGAACGCTTTCTTCAAATCTCGTTTGACTACTGCAACATCAGCTTTGATAGCGACGATCACGTTGCTTATCTCTGGCCGGTTCAATGTAGTCAAGAGTGCATGAATCGCCGCTGCTTCCATAACTATGGTCTCGACCGTGCCTCGAGCATTGACGCAAATCTCCTTTTCAGAAGGACGTATGCCAATGTGACCACTGATTGGAGGCATGCCAAGAGTAGCTATGGCATGCGGTGACTTGTGTGCATCGTTTAGCATGCGATGGGCCTGAGCGCCGACGTCAAAGTCGACATTCGATAACGAACTGTTGTTCGCATCTGGCTCCAAAAATATCCTAGCCACTTTGCCAGTGAGAGAATAAGCTAAGGGATGAAGCAAAGCAAGATCAATGCGATATGCGTCCACTAGCAATGCTATGTTAACTCGTGGTGGTCGAGAATTATCCTTAGGAGTTGAAGCTGATTCGTGAGGTCCCTGTTTCTTCGAAAAGTCCTTGCTCACGCGGTACAGGTGTGTAACTTCGTCATTGATCAAAGCATCGACGACCTCGATGATGCCATGGATGTCTTCTTTGACTTCAATATCGAGCCCTTTGCTCGCCCCAGCTAGTTTCCAGAAATCTGGAGTACCTTGCTCTGAGTTCACTGTATCATAAGCAACGTACAGACTCGGCGAGTCCAGCTTTGAACGCCAAATCATGCGAGAGCGGCTATGCAACTCTGTATTTCCAGCGTTAGCGTTGAGCAAGCCGCTGACTGACAGACCATTCTTCTGAGCTCTGCGGTCGTTCCCAACAAATGACACCTTCAGTCCTTTGGTGCTGGAGACGTGCCGCAAATTGATGCTACTAAGAGCGATACTGCCATCACTGGTTGCGAAAACAACTTGGAAGCTGTGATCATCCGGGATACTTGCAGCGCGCGATACTGCATGACGAGGGTCATGTTTTGAAACCTGATTGCGGGACGCAGAACTTTCGAGGAAGGTCTTCGCAACGTTCTCTACCAGCTCCACAATTTCCCAGTTCAGTCGTAATGCAGTGGAAAGGACATCGATCTGGACAATCGTCGTCTTGGTAACATTCTTCTCCAAGAGCATCAGACCAGAAGGAACCGAAGGAGGGGTGATCATCAAAATAATGGACAAAACGTCGACGCCTAGTTCGGTTTGTTTTGGACCTGGATCAATGATAAATCTTATAGCCGCAGATCTGACTCCGAGGGAGAGAGGTGTGTCGTTTGGTCCATGGACATCATCAGTCCCGGCCATGTCTCCGTACAACTGACGCATAGCAAGACTTCTCTTGACGTGCGCTAGGTCCCAACTACGCCACTGGTCCCAACTGGCGACAACACGAGACTCAGCATCCGGTGGACACAACGGAACTTGGTCAGAACAGCGTCCTGCTATATCTGTTTTCCTCTCTTCAGGCAGGTTGTGGTAGATGTAACGGAATCGAGATATGATCTTCCATGAATCGTGGTTCCGGAAGTGATCGTTAGCAGCGCGAAGAACGTATGACGCCCGAGTCAAGAACGGCGGATCTGAAATATGTCCTCCGAATACCGTGAGACTGTAAGCCAGATAGGTGAGACGATTCTGCTGGGACTCGCTTAACACCGCGAACCTTGCTTGAACTTCATCCCCCAGAAGCGTAGTGCGATGAATGAGAGAGGAGAGATATTCGACCTTTTTGCTTGCTGTTGCAATGCCCATGTCTCTGAACGAGACATTGATGGCACGTGTGTCGGAAGAGACCATCCATAAAAGCACATCGTCGACATCTGCTTGAATAGCCACGTCGCTGCCTTTGCCGCCGCGATGCTTTTCTTTGACCGAGGCTGTGAGAGAGTCTAGGGTCAAATGTAAGGATAGAGAGTCGACTGCGTCAGGAACTTTGGGTGGAACGTTTGACCTAGCAGTAACGGTGAGCTGATTCACCACGAGATCGTACTGATCCTGCTCCTGAGGCGCTTCAGAATCTTCGTTCCCATCGAAGACATTTATGACGCGAAGATGCACGCATGGCAATCGCAAACTCAGCTGGATCGACTTGCCCCTTCCTTCTTTACGCCGTTGAAGATCTAATATCTCAGTCATGACGCTTGTTTGAAATCCATCCAACAGCCCCTCTGGATCCTTAGACTGTATGTGTTCCAACAGATTCGCCACAGATTCGATCGCATGCGGTTTGCAGAACGCCCTGATACCAGGCTCTGTGCTGACGAGAAAACTCGTATGCACAATGCTCTCGTCAAATGTTTTGTTGGATGCGTCATCAAACACTGAAGACGTATCGTCCAGATACGATTCTCTTTTGCTATTGGCGGACAAGATGGGAACATCTTCTAGGTCAGGTTCTACCATGTCGAGAGGAAAGTAGGGGGAGGCAAATGGGCTTGAGAATGCCATGGTCGAAGGTGGCAACCCTCTCTGCTCTCGCTCTTCGTCACCAGAATTACTCTTGCCCGGGTTCGCTACATTGAAATGTTCTGACTGGAACTGAGAGCTTCGCTTGCGAGTACGTGCACTGACATCCAGTTCTTCCTTCATTTGACGATGACTGTGGATGGAACGTTTTAACGACTGAGAGGATGCTGCTCTGGCAAAACGAGGCCGTTCAGAGACGCGCTCGATTTTGGACTCTGACCTACTGGAGGAAGCGTTGAAGTCATGGTACCTGGGAGGTCTTTGTGACCCCGTGGGGGACTTGTCTATTGGCGTCACAGAGGTACTGCTACTTCTGGAGGAGACAGTACTAACAATGGGACATGGTATGGGTGGGAATATCATCGCAGGCGGATCTACATCGACCTGAGGGAGCGTTCTTGGGTTGACTGCATGCAGCCGGTTCGTAAGGAGCAAGAAGGGGGTTCGGTTAGTCCGCTGGTCATGGTACATTACGTGACTCTGTTGCTTCTGTCGCTCTTCGGAGAACCGGATCTTCCTCTCGACCATATTCAGATGTAACGTCGTTTGAACAAAGGCATGTGTCTCGACTTTCTGCCGTTCTCCTTCGCGAGTGCGATGACGGGAGGCCGATTTGCCGTCGACACAAGCCAGCGTCAAGTCGGGTACGACAACGTTTAAGCGCTGGGAGAACGTTGTACCAGCCCAATCGTTGAATCCCACATTCGCTGACCTCGCACTTAGCAAGAGAGCGTCTTTACCTATATCAAGCCAGATCCGGATAGAGGCAATCTTCACCCGAAGGAAGATGATGTCTGATATGACAACGGGTTGCACGATTGGCAAGGCGTTCTCATGATCGTCCAGAGAGAACGCAAAGACTCGAGTGGCACTAGCAAGTCTTTCTAGGAACTCGGACGAGCATTCCCCAGTGATGTTGCCCACATCCAAATCCCAATTGCAGACGTAGCTCGGTTCGATTGGTGACAATCCGAAGAGATTGTGGCCGAAAACATTTAGAGCATCTACAAAAACCTGGGTATTGGAACTTGCAGCGACGTAATCCTCGGGTCCGGACGACATAGTTCCAGTAGAGATGCTCAAGGGGCTTGAGTTCAACACGAGATCCATATAGTAACTGGTAAATCGCAAGTCTGCCGCCAAGTCGAAAACTTCTATTCTGACGTGATCTTTCGCAGTGTAGAGGTTGGCGGGAAGCAAAATGCTAGAGTGATCAGCACCAATGCAGAGTATCACGTCGAGATCATTGGCCTTCTTGGCGGGCTGACCAGATGCATCGGTCTCTTGATCATTTAGACCCCCAGCTGGAACGCCTTGATATTCTTCGAGGGTTTTGAAGTGTAGGTCTTCGCCGAAATAGTTGTCCTTGATCTTCTTAAAGTAGCGAACGAGGAAACCATACAGTTGCAGAGAGAGCCCTGTGCCGCGTATGTCCATGGTAAGTGTATCTGTGACGCTGGCAGAAGTGTCCGTAAAATAATTAAACCCGCCCTTCAAAGTTAGAACACCGAGCTTGGCCATCTTCTTGAGCGCTATGAATGTATTGAGCGTATTCCTGGTTGGCACGCAAAGCTCCAGATCAAGATCATGCGCCTTGACATCAAAAGTGATCTCGTTACGGATTGGACAATAAGTGTCGAGCGGTATGACAAGATCTGCGTGCAGCTGTTGACCGTGGAGTATGATGAAGTTGTTGTCGTCCAGATCAGCAGGATTGTTGACGATGTTTGAATCATTAGTATTGAGATATAGTCTGAAGTTGTGAAAGTCTACATTGAGCAGATACTGGAACGGTACAAAGGTGTAATAATCTGGAGGTGGACCTGATCCCCAGTCGCCAATAAGGTCGGTGAGCAAGAATAGATGGTCTCTGAGAATGAAAAGCTCTAGGTCGTTGCTAGAAATGTTGAAGTTCCACATGCGGAGTGCATTCCACTGCAGAGGATTAGAAAGGTCACAGTCCATAGTTAGTCGTCCAGCTCGCCAGAGTAGTCCGTGGTTGACGCTCGATGAGATCTCACTTCTCCGCACATCCAGGTCAAGCCTGTTTTTGTAACCGTGACGGCCAGCGATCATGTCCATGCTGTAGGTGACCGTCGAATCAGGAAAGACCTTGATGTCAACCCATGCAAACGGCCGCACGTCAGGACCTGGTAGTCCTTTCTCGTTGTTGTTGCCTCTGGCCGTTCTCTTCTTTCCTTTGCCTCGAAATTTGTGTTTCTCGTCCTTGCGTTTACCGTGCTCTGTTACTGTACCTGCCCGTTCTTTCCATTTCCAATCCTTGGATGGCTCACGTAACGGGATGCGGAGAATGAGGTCGTCCTCTACATTGAGGAAGAGTTTGAAGATGGTTGACACGCGCATGGCACCAGGCGCTAGGCGTGCTGCAGGTAAAGAGTCCGTGTACGAGGCAGGGAAGAAGACCGTCTGCAGATTCGCCCGCTGCCGATCTGCCCATGGACCGTAGTTGACCGTACCTCCACGCAGGATGAGATCCAAGCCATAATCTGGGGGTGAGGAGCCGTTGATGTCATTGTGGATGAGAGGTTCGTTACTTGCTGCTTCCGGTGGCTGGCTGGGTACTGGCCCTGGGATATCCCAGTAAAACTTCATCCCCACGCTCGAGCAATCGGCTATCATCGATGATTTAGCATACTCAATGCTGTCCCATTCGCTGTGTTCGTCGCGCTGGCTATCGTCCAGATATCTTGTCAAACCCTGCCACCGGGCTTGTCCAGGAATATCTGCGTGAAGAGTCGCAGCGTGTGGCCGTTTCTCCGCCTCCCCTGCAGCCGTCATGATAGATTCGACTGACTTGCTAAATTTGGGAGAGAAATTTCGCAGAACATGCAACGCCTTTTGATTCGGATGGAACCAAGCGCTGGACAGAATTCTTTTCAGACCTTTCGCGGACTTTGCTTCCTGTGTCTCATCCTTAAGGCGTGCGGCTGCCGCTAACTGAAGGGCCTTGAAGTCGTGATTTGGCCTCATATAGATGACTGGATGAATGAATTCAAAACCTATCAACAATTTGTAGGCATCGAGTAAACCTGCATGCCCTGCATCAATCTCACCGCTGGCGCTGTCGACCTTAGCAGTGATGACAGTCTTCGTGTTCTCATTGCCTACGACAGCAGCAGCCTTTCTGCATTCGATATAGACCGGCAGAAGACGCAAAAAGGCAGGAACAGCAGGCGCAGACACAGTCGGGCTCAAGCTATTCGTAAGAGATGGATCGTGAATGCTCGTATGACTGCTTTGCGCGGTTACATTCGTGATGATCTTGTGTATCGTCTCGAAAGCCGAATTTGACGTCGCCGGGATGGGATCTTTCGATGCATTGGGCTTTCCCAAGTCGCCTCCAGACGCACTTTCTGGGGGCGCATGTACGTCCTGGGCCTCTTTGCGGGTCATGGCTTCCAGAACAGCGTCGTAGGCGGGACTCCGGTTGTAGAGGAAGACCTCGACGCCCGAAACCTTGACCGATATACGGCATGGAAGATCTTTGAGGCCTTTCGATCCTCCTTTCTCCTCCCTATCAACACTTTTTTGTCTGCTCCGTGCCTTCTCGGTGTCACCATTCGAGCTCGCATCAGAAGGAGCATTTTGTATGGCTCCATCGCTCCGGTATATCTCAGCCTCCTTGACTTTACGTAGCCAGTACCGCCACGTTATATGTCCTCCATGGATGAGGATGGTCTGATTATGCCCATGATACCGGACGTTCTTGAAGAAGATCCGCCCACCCAGGAGAGATATCTGAAGGGCTTGGATGTCGATGTAAGCACGATATCGGTGCCATGTGTACGCCCGAATGCCGTACGAGACAAGGGTTGCGAATAGCCGATTGAAGTAGAAGAGAAAGAACAGTGTCCTGATTAGGTCAGCCTAGACTCCGTGTAAGAGCGGAACAAGTCATACAGAATACCGCATACCAGCAGCTCAACTAGAAAGACCCAGTTGAAGCCGCCGCCCGGAGTGAGAGGTTGCGCAGTCAATCCTCCACTCGCCATTCATGCAAGTCCACGTCTACCGATGTCTCCTGGTCATGGTGGACCAGCCCTCGCAAAGACCAGCAGGCTAAGCACAGACAGAGGTCCAATGGGCCTGTCCTTGTCGACCTGTTCTGCGAGAAACTCAGAGCTCTGTACAAGGTGAAGTTGTCACCGACATGGATTTATTGCGGATGTTGCGTCTTCACATGCGATGCGAAAGGTTGACGGGAAAGCTCCGTCCAAACGTCCGGCATGCACAATCCACACCCCACGAAACCGTTGCCTGTTGACGCTTCGCCTTCTCCGCCAGTCAGTGCCTACTGTAGGCGGTCTACCATTACTTTGACACGCCCATCACGGCTGCCATCTGGGTCACTTCACTACACGCTCGAGAGCGGATGCTCTGTCGTCCGGGCGAGGGCTACATACACAGGTGCAGCACTCAGGCGGCGGATATGGGGGACCAGTCGTCAAACGGCGGAACTGGGGAGAGGTTTGGAAGGATTGTGATAATACTTGCTGGTGTTTCAGCTCTGATTGCTACTTTCATCACCTTCATGTGAGTCGGATACTAGAAAACAGAGGTTCTTGGAGCTTTACTAAGACGCTTCGTCCAATCTAGATCAGTATGGCTGCAGAGGCAAGAGGTTCGCAGACAGCGCAGATCGGTTCGGTACTAACGTCAGGAACAGCAAAAATTACAGGAAGCCGTTGTTACAGAGATATGTGATTCGGATATTGTTGATGTAAGTAGAGCCGAGTGCTACCCAAGGATAGAAGAAGCTCACAAATCCAAGGGTACCCATATATTCTGCAACCTCGTGGGCCAGTCTCGTTTCCCTGAAAGTCGCTTTCTGGATTGGACCTTTTCGCGATGTCTATGAGGTGAGCTCCTCACATCCTCGTGCCATGCCGCAGCATGACACTGACAAAGTGCACGTAGGCATTCACCATCTACACTTTCTTCCAGCTACTGATCAATTTCATTGGCGGTGAACGGTCGTTGATTATAATGATGCACGGCCGGCCACCGATTTCCCACCTATGGCCTCTGAATCACTGCCTGCCAAAAATTGACATCTCCGACCCTCACACCTTCTTGGCCGTCAAGAGAGGCATCTTGCAATATACGTGGGTGAAGCCGTTGCTGACGGTCGCTACGATCGCCATGAAGGCTACAGGGACGTATCAAGAAGGCTATATAGGAGTTACCTCTGGATACCTATGGAGCGGCCTTATCTACAACGTGAGTATCACAATCAGTCTGTACGCCTTGGCCATGTTCTGGGTATGCATGTCGCAAGATCTGAAACCATTCCGACCCATGCCGAAATTCCTCTGCGTCAAAGGGATCATCTTCGCATCGTACTGGCAAGGGTTCTTCTTGTCCATACTGGTCTGGCTCGGTGC
>NAJN01000574.1:0-20314 GCA_005059845.1 Cryomyces minteri | reverse complement strand
AACTTATCCACATAACAGAGCTCTTAGAGAGCGGCTACCCCTGGGCCGCTCTTGCGAATTGACTTGGGGATTTCGGTTGAGACGACGGAATAGGAGAGCTTGAGCGGAAGGTAGCGTGTAGGGACAGCTCATACGGGCGGCAAGCCTGTGCATAGCTTATATAGAATCAATCAATCAATCAATCAATCTTGGATAGGGACTCGACACCTTGTACTTACCCACTCAGCACCCTCTGGCGCTTGGGACCCGTACGGAGGGACGTCGTAGTTCACGCAGTGCTACAGGGATGAGAAGGCAGAAGACCATAGACGTTACTCGCATCGCTATCAAAGAGTGACAAGAGCCAAGCCGCGAAACCAACTCAAAACCCGTGCATTCCATCAACCGCAAGAGTCGTTCGCTCAAGCTTGGGTCGCTGAGACGGTTCTGAAGCCCTTCCAGTCGGGTAGCGCATCTCTGATCTCCTCTGCATACTTCGGGATCCCGCCGGCGTAGCACGTCATCTCGTAAGCCTTGCCCGGGAGACTGCCGCCCATGTACGTGGACTTGCAGGTCGGGAAGAGCGAGATGTCTGATAGCTCGTTGATGTGCTTTTTCCACTTCTTGGTCGCCTCCTCCGTCGCGTCAATGTACTTGAGGTTCTCCCGCTCCATCTTCTTGATCGTGTCCACGATCCAGCGCCCTTGCACTTCGACACTCGAGGGCCCGTTGCTGAGAAGCGTGGGGCCTTGCGGGCCGTAGAGGTGGAACATGTTAGGGTAGCCGCTGACGGTTGTGCCGAGGTAGGTGTTCGCAGCTGCCTTCCACTCGTCTTGGAGGGTGGTGCCGTGGATGCTCTTCAGTCCCATGTGAGTCTGGAGAATGGTCAGCGAGGGCCCCGGGTTCGTCGGATGTCGCTGTATATTCATACCATTCCACCAGTCGTGATGTCAAACCCTGTAGCCACAGCGATGACGTCGAACTCATGAACCTCTCCGTCTTTGGTCTTGATACCAGTCTCAGTGAACTCCTCAATCGGGTTCGCGTTGATGTCGATGATGTCGACGTTTGCTCGGTTGAACTGTTCGTAGTAGTTCTGTTCCAGGCAGGGGCGCTTGACTCCCCATGGATGCGGTGGCTCGAGGGGTGCGAGAAGATCTCGCTTTCGGGGGTCACCAATTCTGGCACGGACGTTGCGGGCCCAGAAGTCGTAGACCTAGGAAGTGTCAGCGTGGTTTTGTTGCATTCGCTTACTCAGACCTTCAAGGATAATGGTAGACTTACAGCTCTGTTCGCCTTCTTGTCAAAGAGATAGTCCTTGTAGTTGCCAAGCCAGTAGGAGAAGCCGCCATGGTTCCAGAGTTTGTACCAGAACTCTTCTCTCTCCGCCTCTGAATCCTCGAACGTGTTCTTCTCACTGAAGGTGAACAGGAATCCACCGAAGCACTTCTCGCGGAGTTCGTACAGACGCTGTTCAACATTCAGTGTGTGGAATCATATCGAACGAGCCGCAGGGGACTGACTGGATAGTACACCTTCTGGCTCTGCTGTTCCTCAACAGTGAGTGGACGCTTCCCCATTGGCACAGCGAAGTTCCTGTTGCAATCCATCAGCACAGCGTTGAATTGTGTTGGGAGTGTTTTCGTACGGGGTTCGCTGGAACACTGTTACAGAGCCCGCTACCGGACCCCATTCTTGGGTAATTTGTACACCGCTGGCGCCAGTGCCAATGACTGTAGAGCAAGATCAGTCAATGCAAACAACTTCCGCTTTCTCTACTAACCTGCACAACGCTTGCCCCTGACGTCGACGCCTTCCTCTGGCCAGAAGGACGAGTGGTGGATCGTGCCCTGGAACTTGCCCAGGCCTTTGTAGTCTGGGATGTATCGCTTGGCGGCAAAGCCGGCCGCAACAACAAGATACTTGCTCTTGGCCGTACGTCCGTCCGCGGTCTTGACGTGCCATTTGCCTTCATCCTCGTGGAACTCGCTCTCGACGACAACACTTTCGAAAGCACAGTCTTTCTTAATATCTAGCACCCTGTCGACATGGTCGAAGTACAGACGAAGCTCCTCGTAGTTTGGGTAGTTGGTCGTCCACGTCCAGTCCTTCCAGACCTCCGGCCAGCTGTACTCGTACTCGGGAACCTCCGAGTCGACACGTGCGCCCGGGTACCTGTTCCAGCGCCAGGTGCCACCGAGATCCATGCCGGCCTCGTAGATAACGGCTTTGAAGCCCCGCTTGCGGAGTTCTTGCAGGCAGAAGACGCCGCCGAACCCAGCCCCAACGACGAGCACGTCGATATCTAGGTTGTCGGCATACGGCCCTTCAGTGCCACGGCGGTTGGCGTAGTCGCTGAGCTCATACTTCATTTTTGCATGCTTGATCGCTGCGGCTTGAGGGGAGGGAGCGTAGGTGTCACGTGCTCCATTGGTCTCTTGGCCGTCGTTAAGCATCGTGGCGATATGGATCAAAGAGGAGAAAGTGTCTTGTTATCTGTCATATTGTTCGAGACCGGTCAGCCTTGTTACACACAAGCTTCCACCGGTAGTGAGATGACATTGTCTCGGTAACAGATGGGGTCTCGCCTGCGACAGAAACGGGCGATGCTTACAGTTCAATGGTTGAGAGAGAGGCAAGAAGAAGCAAGTTCAAGAGAAGAGGACTTAGTGGTCAGTGAGATTGAAGGGCGGGCTCACAACAGAGGGACTTGGCTTGCATCAAGTACTGCTCCATCTTGTCTGCAAGAGCGGTTCCGCAGACAGACACGGATCCACAAGGTTTCGACCAGATAACTCGAGATCGTCAGAACCAGGATTGTCCGCCTCCGCAATCAGAACTCAGACATGTCTTGCTCTTCATTGGTGTTGATCATTGCGGGGAAGCTGAACAGATGCGTCCCACATCATGCAACCTGCAAGCCTTCTGGGTTCCAAGGGGCCTTCGAGCTGATGGTGCTACTTCAATCCATCCCATCATCTGTGTCGTTCTGGCCGAAACAAGAGCAGTCATCTTGACGATCTTGACCTAGTGCCTACTACCGCCTGAAGTCGGAAGGCTCCTGGGTCACTGATCATGATGCCCAGACCCATGGCAGGATTCCAAGTCGCCGCTCAGTACATTGGGCGTTCTATTTTCCTGAGCAGTCGATGTCTGTTTTACTTCCACTCTAAGGCTGTCGACGCTGTCTCCTCGATCTATTGCAACCATAAATATCAGAAGACCAGCAAGTTCACATTACTCTTTTCCTCACGTCACAACGTTACAATGTGGCCGTGATATGCTCCTGGTTTGGTTTCGAATATCACTTACTATGCTCGCTATGGCGAAGTCCAAAGTGTTCAACGACGTTGTATTTTGCGCGGACCGGCGTCGTTAGCCTGCGGAGGCTAGGCCCTAGTGCAGGGTCCAAGTCGCTAATGTAGCGGCCGCGTATTGCGGGGTGCATGGATTACTGCGGGGAAGGGCCAGAAAATGTTGTGCCTGATTGGGTTGTCGGAATGGACACCCATTGTCTCGTCACTGTGAGACTAACTGCGGATCCGCCAAAGGTGCGTCAGTCGAGCGTTCAGACTGTCTGAACTTCGGAGGGGCGTGCTGTAAGAGAGCTGTAGAGAACTGAACCAATAGTAGTACGACCTGCAAGTGTGACAAAGCGACGGCTACTTCCACAAGAAGTATAGGTAAAACGGAGGCAAAGTAGTGTTACTACGGATAACTTCCGTCCATTCCACTACTATGTGGTCTTCAGCAACTTCCACAATGTACGCATGCCCGACGCACACAATGGAGTCTACTAGGAATGGTCAACGGCTCCTTGTGCATGCCGAAAGCGATAGCAGAGCTGAGAATGCCGTTCTCAAACCACTGCACAAAGGACGGGTGACGGGATGTCGGTCAAGAGGTATCTTGCACTCAGGTTCAGAGTCTTGGGAATATGTGAGTAATGAGCTTTGTATCGATGGTGGGTCGACTATCGGTGGAGTACGGAAAGGAGCAGCTCAACACGTAGAATGTGATATTCGACGTCCTGGACTTGGCTAGCTAACGGCACTGATGGATATTTGTGTATCGAACACTGCACCTTCTCGGGCTGAACGATCTCTTTCTTCCACGTTTTCTGAATCACGTAGAATCTTCCATGGTTCCAGTGTAAGCACATCATTCCCTCGTATCCAACGTTGGTGAGACTGCCGGCAACAGCGTTTCCCACGCCCTCCACAACCGGAAAGTTCTCTCTACATGCTCAAAAAGGAGAAAGAGGGCGACGACGCTAGTCAAGGGGAGCGCATGATTCATGTACGATTGTTCGGGCTGAGCTGATACTTGACGGCGGGAGAGATTGGATATATACTGGTGGTATTCGAGCTTTGCGTACAAGGGCACTGGCTAAGAGCCGCACCGTCAGTGTAATGGTTACCAGCAACGATGCAGAATGAAGATTGTCGACACAACGATTCAAATACGCCGCATCAATTTGATTGTTCTTGGATGTCGACCGAAGTTGAGTTCCATTGTCCTTGATTAATCGGTTAACAGCCGTTGCTAGCCTGTCACGTCCTACAGTGCCTCATGCAGGGTTTCCAGCGCCCTGCAGGGTTCTCCTCACGGAGCGCTCCGAACGTCCATCTCCGACCTCTCCAAGTGATGCCAGCGTCCAACCAGGCCGCATGTTCTGACCTCTCCCACGGAATGGAGTATCCGGTATGCAGTATGTGGTATCGTCCAAGACCGGTCTTGGTAAGGCGCCGTCGCTCCGTCACACGCATCCGCTTGGGACAAACGACCGGAGACGACGGCCACTCAGAAGAGTTTGGCTAGATGGGCAGTCTGCTGTTCCTGAGGGCCATATCGCACGCAGTACAATGTCTGGATGAGCGCCTCACTTACTCGCCATCCGTTGATGGACTTCGACATGCCCCTCCTGTATGGGTCACCGACAATAAACTCTAGGAACATCACTGGAACACGCCACGCTACATACACTCCGCGAGAGATCTGACTCCAGGGCTCCCAATGGATGTCATTGGTGGACGTCACGCAAGCTTCTTCCCCGCCTCTATGCCGTGGGAGCTGCACTGCGTCCTGCAGGCATAACTTCCAAACCATCGACACGACAGCTTTCAGTCTCTTCCAACATTTTCAACAATATCTGAGCTTAAGATTCCCTTGTGTGCGTCGCACTAAACATCCACAACAGACTTCCACGCATCTCCGTCAAGTGTATCCACTGTCCCGAAAACAAGGCCAATTTTCATGATGGCGCAGCCTGTATTCTATCAGCATCTGTCACAGCATGAGCAGCGAAAGAGGACCGCCTCCGAAACTGGACGTCGCCGTCAGCATCACAGCTGCGATCCTTGTCGGAAGAGCAAACGAGCGTGTGACGCGACCACGGTCAACGGACTGTCAAACGCTGTCCCTTCACAAATGACGACAGGTATGTGGCTTCGCGTTGAGCATCAGCCTTCTGTTTCATCTGATTGAGCTTTACTGACTGCTCAGATAATGACAAGCTCGATATCGTGGGTCCTTGTTCAAATTGCGCAAAGAAGGGCAGAAAGTGTACGTTCGAATGGCTTCGCTCGGCACAAGAGGTGGTACTGCCATCTCGATCACAACAACAGTCGCACCATGGTAGACGTGACTCTGCGGTCTTTATTCCTTCCGAGTCTCCTATCTTTCCACTGGGTTTTGCTCGGAACACCTTCCACCCAGCTTTTGCAAATATCCTCCCGCCACCAATCGACAATGTGTCTGTACTACTTCCGTTCCAAGCCGAGGAACTACAATTTCCATATACGCAGCCTACCACGAATAGTCTTCAGCTTCAAGGGAACCAGAGTTGTCAAGTGGCGTGGGATAACGGTGTTGAAGAGAGCATGGCTGAGGCTGAGTACGGATTGGGGAGTGCGGTAAATGGAAGCCTGGCACCATCATACACCTACGAACTAGGTTCAAAGACCTACGTCGAAGGCAACAATGAGGAGACACACGTGGCGAAGCGAGCTCGAACGAGACGAAAACGATCGTTTGCTTCGCAGTTCTCCCCCGGGAGTGAAGCACCACTCTCTCCAAGCTCTTCCAGGCGCCCTCTTCTCCGACAACAGAGCTCGTACACGACTAACGCGTCTAGCACACTCATCGGTTCGTCGCCTGACGTTTTCGAAGGCCTTGCGTGGTCTACCAATCGGTCACTTTTGACGGAAAGCTTGGTCCGCATATACCGCGACAGCATGGAGAATGCGTTGTCTTGTTGGCTGACGGAAAGAACGTGCCCGTATGGCGTCTCCAGACCACCCCTGCTACCTAGCTCTGGCTCTAGCTCTGGGCTCTCCACGCCTATCTCCATAGTCAACGACGAGTGGGGACCGCAGTGGACGAATCGCATCTGCACGCGCGTCTGCCGTCTGGACTCAGCCAAAGCTATCCGAGATCGGCCTCTTACGCGGTCTGAGGACAAAGCTGCTTCCCGAGCTCTCCATACAGCGATCATGTCGTTCGCAACACAGTGGGCTCAATCCAATGGTCGAAGCGCCACAGAGTTCTCATCGTTTATGGCTACAGAAGAGGAATCCGATCACACGCCCGCAACGTTCTTCAGCAGTGATAATCGCAGCGAATCTTCGCAATCTAAGCTGAATGATCGTACCGCCTCTTCCTCGTTGGACTTTGAGCGATCGATGCAAGAGACGTTCTGGCATCAGGCCCGACGAGCGCTGCAAGAAACAGCAGAGATTGAATCTTTTCGGGTTATATTTGCGCACATAATCTTCTCACTCACCCAAAGACCGCTGAGTGAACGTCTTCCTTCGCAAAACAGTTTTACAAATGGCCCATCCCCAACAACATCCGAAAATGGTGCGACAGTGTCGGGATTGACCGAACTGGACCTCATCATAGAATCGGAAGGACCGCCGCTGTTCCTTGAGACTGCCATGCGACAACTGTTCTCATATCGGTGCAAGTTGGAGCGCATCGACAGACAACGAGCGGTACAAATGGCGAAGAGAGAAGGCTCTGACGGTGCAAATTCTGGCTCAAGCCAAGCAGACCCACTCAGCATAGGAGACCGGAAGACTTTCAACCTCTTGTTCTGGCTTGGTGTTATGTTCGACACGCTCTCCAGTGCCATGCACAGGCGGCCGTTGGTGGTTTCTGATGAAGATAGTGATATTCTTCCGGAACCTCCTCAGGATCTCTTCCCACCGGCCTCAGATGAGCCTCTCATGTCATATTCTCCTATGTTCACCAAAGATGGCGAGTCTACGCTCTGGGGTCAGTTCTTTCTGCAAGAGAAGCGTTTTCGGCACAGCCAACACGTTGCTCGCTGGCCGTGTGCCCTGGAGGACGCGGCGGCTACTCTGTGTGATGCCGCCCCTGTGAAAGTTCTTCTTTTCCGCAAAGTGACACATCTCCAAACGCTTCTGTCTCGACGTGCGCGCCATGAGAAGCTCGAAGAAGCCATCCAGGACGCTCTGCAAGTTCATCAATACTGGAACGACACCTACGGCCGTTTCATACTCGACTGCGTTGCCAATCATGACGGTCTTCCACCCCGCATACAATCCTGGTACGTCGTGCTCGCTGGCCACTGGCACCTTGCGGGCCTTCTTCTTGCCGACATGGTTGAAGCTGTCGACAAAGCTCAAATGGGCAGGGAAGCGCACCGCTTGTTCCGCCAATCGTCACGTCTTATCTGGAAACTGCGGAAGCAGAACGCTTACGCTGTCGCTGACCTCGGTCGTTGTTCGAGCCCGCGTGCTGACTCGTCGTTTCCAAAGGGTCCAGAATTCCATTTCGCGGTCAACAAGGGCGCATTGCTCACGGAGCCTTGGACGGTAGTTCTCATACGTTCCTTCGGCAAAGCTGGATATATCCTATTGGGCTCTATATCATCAGGCGGACAGCGAGGCCAGAGCGATGAGGAGAAGGATGTACAGAGCTCGGAAGCCGAGATTCAATGTGGATTTTGTGTCCGCGCACTCTGGTACCTGGGCCGCAAGTCGGACATGGCATATCTGGTTGCCACAGCGCTATCGAACGCTCTCAAAAACAAGATCAACATCCGCAACGCAGCTGCGCCACCGCCGTTGACGGAAACCTTCTCGGCGCCAGATACCCAACAGTCAGATACTGAGTTCCTTGGGCAGTATCTTTCTCCTAATCTGCTTGACGATGGGACATTTGCCTTCTCGTTCTCACCCGTGTCAGGTTGAAGTCTGGGTACACAGGATATAGTTTTGCGGCCCCTGGCCTCTGGTTCGGGCTCGGTACAGCCCTCCGAATGGTACATGCCCGCCTACGGTGTACTATGACTGCACTATATCACTTTGTAGACATCAATTCAGGTTTCGTTGATGTGACCTGTTCTTTACCTACCCGCGAACATGAAGCTGCGGTGATGGAAGTGGGGAGTTCTCCGCGTACTTTGCGGGTAGTTGCTCTTGAACGAATGCAAGATACGTGATCAATCAAAAGACCTAGTGCATATAACCCCTATCCTCCGGCATAGACCCGTCGTCTAGCACAGGGTCTACTTCCCCGCATTACACTAGGCAACCCAGGATCGTGCCGTTGCCGCGGAAGTGCGGGGTTCAGAGGGCCAAGGGGCGGTTGAATGTCGACGAGCGTTCACGTCCGCCGTGTCAATTGCACGCTGAGCGCGGCAAGGTCCTGTTCAGAGGCTCTGTACAGTGCCGAAAGGCTTACAGGCTGAATCATCGAATTGGTTCCATGCGTCTCAATTCTTCGGTCCTGATTGCAGTATAAAAGCATCATACCATACAGGGAGACGCAATAGAAGCGACAGCGCTGCTCAAGGGGTCATCGACCACATCCTGCTCTACATCTCGATGTTCAACTTCAGCGCCCCATGTTCGGCGGCCTTGCCAAACACATCATATGCCTTCACCATGTCACCGAATGCAAAGTCTGCGTTGCAGTGTCAGTCATCAGTTGTTTTCGGTGGAGAATGCCGCAGCGGATGGAAATCCTAACTCACCATGAGTGACAAGCGAAGAAGTCTGCAACTTTCCGGCTTCATACAGTTTCAGCAGCATTGGTGTTGCCGCTGCGTCAACCAGGCGCGTTGTGATGGCTTGTGCGCACGTTTGGAATCAGCATGTATTGACGGCGACGAGAAGTACACGTAAGCAGATGGAGCACTCACTGATGTTGTGGCCCCACAGCTTCTCGAGATGCAAGTCCACCTTCGAGCCATGCACGCCGACATTCGCAATCGTGCCTCCGACCGCAACGAGATCCTGACACAGCTCAAACGTGGCGGGGTACCCAACGGCCTCAATGACAGTGTCGAAGCCTTCACCATCGTCTGTCAAAGCCATAGCCTTCTTCTGCACGTCGGCTCCGCCCGCGACGACAGTGTGTGTAGCGCCCATCTTCTTAGCTACTTCCAACCGACTTTCATCGCGATCGATCATCACGATCATCCTGGGACTGTACAGCTGCGCCGTCATGAGAGCCGCTAGCCCGACGGGTCCAGCGCCCACAATCGCAACAGTACACCCGGGCTGCACTTTGCCGTTTAGTACACCGCACTCCAGACCCGTCGGCAGGATATCGCTCAGCGTGACAAGCCCCTTGCCATCCCTGTCTCCTTCCGGAGCCTTGGGCGCAGGATGCAGACTCGAGTCCGCATGCGGTATCCTTACATACTCCGCCTGCGTGCCATCGTTCGTATGTCCAAACGTCCAGCCGCCCGTCTTGCAGTGGCTGCTCATGCCCTTACGACACGGAATACAGGTGGCACAGCTCGTGATGCACGAGATGAGAACCTTGTCGCCTTTCTTGAAACGCTTGACGCCCTCGCCGGCTTCTTCGACATAGCCAATACCCTCGTGGCCGAGAACGCGACCGGGAGGGCAGGTTGGCACGTTGCCGTGGAGTATGTGAAGGTCGGTGCCGCAGATGGTCGTCCGGTGCATTTTTATGATGCAGTCGGTGGGCAGCTGGAGCGTTGGCTGAGGACGCTCTTCGAGTGCGATGACTGGGGAGGCGGAGGCGCCTTTGTAGACGAGAGCTCTCATTCTGAGAGTTACAGTGCTTTGACTCTTGTTGGACTGAGTTCGGCATTCTGGTTTCTGTGGGGGAAGCGTTAGAGTCGTCGTCGGTATATGAAGTGTATTGCGTGTTTCTTCCTTGGACTACCTCAAACCTACTTGTAAGATATGCGGACACACAGTCCATGCTTCTGTATAAGTACACCTCTCAGTGACTTTCCCCGCATCCGTAACCCTATCCCCGCAACAGGTCACTCGTGGTAGTCGAGAGTTAGATCAGATCATTGGACCCTGCGTCAGGGTCCACATGCGGTTCCGCAACCGGAGTATCTGTACTAGCGGAGTGTGCAAGTTAGGCACTCGATGGAGGCAAAGCGATTGATTAGCCAGTGAAAAAGTGGTCTCACTATTTCCTCTCTAAGGGACCATGGCGTTCTACTGTGCTCTACGAGAACTTAATTCATGAACTTCGTCCGGCACCTCGCAATTCTAGGTTCTTGGGTCAATTCTGGAGACTCGCAGTTGTTGGTATTTGGCTGTCAAAGGCCTGAGAGCACTTTAAATCGTTTGGCCACTTAGGAGTGACCGGTATATTCCTAGAGAAATGGCCTACACTGCTCCGCTGCGAAGATTCCCAATGGGTTCAGGGATTCAGGTCTACTATTACAGTGTCACGAGTATCGGATGTCCAGATGAATGACACCCGGGCTAATGCCAGACGTGCAATGACTCCCAGTACCGTCAGGTTGAACGTCTGCTAAGCGACACCCCTTCAAAGCAGAGGATCTGGAGATGTATCCTGCGATGCTAATCCAACGATACTGGATCTGTGTTTATCACGAGATTCCTTCTTGGTACCTTCACTGGAGTGCGATCAACTCTCTGCACCCTCGACATCCTTATTCCCACAAATTACACATCCGCCAGCGTCGTATATCGAAATACCATTACTCCATGGCCCTTCCTGTGAATCCCCCAAGTATCTTTACTGTTTAGCACTAGGTAGCCCGCACCTTGGAGGACGAAAACAAATCGGGAATTGTTGTCGTAGGGCAAGACGAGCAGTGCTACTAGTTTCCAGTGTTAGCTTGCATTGGATGGTTCATCAGCGATCGCATGCAAACATACAAGGGACTTAGCGCTACATCGGGCGACTTGTATAATTGGTTCTCCTCGATGTATTCTTTCCTGGGTTACTCAAATTTCCATTCGCAAACTCAAACGCGTTCTTCATAAAGACATCCACCTCAAACTTCTCAGCAACGCCGACTTCTTGAAGGGCCCCGATGGCCAAATGCATCCAAGAAACGCAGTTTTGCTCCGGTACGGCAGAATTCTGCGGGACGGGTACAGACTTTAATCGGCTCTCGACATCGGTCTGGCTGAGTCCGTTGGGTAGTTTCCCCACCATCAACATACCTATGAGATGGCTACTGGCCATCGGATCGACGTCCGGCATTACTCGATAATGCCATTTTCCTTCGGGATTGAGGTTTATGCGCTTGACAGGGTCAATGACGACGCCGTTAGACACATCGTAAGCATACAAAGTTCTGCCATTCATGTTCTTCGGAGATATTATTACGCCCCAGAGGAAGGCTGCATAGCCTAATCGAAGGCGCTCTTCACGGAGCGAGAGTTGGTCCCGATGGTACAAGGCTACATACACCCGGGGTCTGTTCTTGGTGTCTTTGGCGCTCATGGTGCTGTTCGCCCTGTTAGTCAAAAGGTTTCTCACCTAAACAGCACTAAGTGCTTGAGTCCAGATTGAGCTGACTTGCCTGTCGCTTTGATATTATTTGACTTTCTTCGAGATTCGTACCTTCTCCTACACGGGAGGAGACACTTATAACAACAGACTGCTTCGTATCCCGTTCTTCATAGTTGTTACAATGAGGTAACTACGCAGTAGCATGGTCGTTGATTCGTCCGATAGCAATGACGCAGATCTGCTCTGTTGGACAACCAATGGGTGGGTGCCCTTTAGCGCTCCTCTAAGAAGAAACACATGTTTGATCTTACTTCGCGCCCGTTAATGTGGCACAGCAGAGTGATGGATTTCACAAGAGTAGCAACGCCGCAAAAGGCGCCTTTTTTCACATAGCACAATCAGACGAGCAGGGGTCTAGGCGCCTAAGAAGCTATGGCGTGTTTCCATTTGCTTGAAGTTAAGAGCAACTGGACCACGACTTTGTTTCTGTAAGCGAGATGCTAGATCGCAGATACTTCACTACTCAATCTCTTGATTTCGAGACCTCTGTTGGTGATGTATACGCCATTTAGATGGTACATGTCTGCGATTGCGGGGAGTCGAAGATTACCTACTTGAGTTGCCGGGTTGATCGCATTTGGACCACAAAATTCGTTCAGCTTCCAACTCCGTATCATATCGCGTCATAGCACGACTGAGCTCTATGTACCAGTCTTGCATATCGACTGGCCCATAATTTGCTTTGGTGTACTCCCAATATTCTGGATACCAGCCTCCGAACTCCCAGTCAAGTATTGCAACAACTCGACCGTCCCTTATCACGATGTTCCTGGGACAGAGATCTGCGTGTGCGAAGCGGCTTTCGTACTGTCGCGTGTGACAAGCGGTGACTTGCGCGCCAAAGGTTTCGTCGCACTGTCCAAGTGAGGAGTTTCGCCGTAGAAATGCATGGAACGCGCTGTGGTTTTCGAACGGTCCAAAAGGACCGGACCCCACCCGATGATCAAGGCATGCTCTAAGGCGAGCAGAACCGACTGCACCCTTCTGTGGCGGCTCCAATCTTCGAAGTTGATCCACATATCCAGCAATTTCCTGGACAAGGCTTTGCTTCTGCCCTGATGACAAGAGACCCTCCGACCATGCCGCTTCAAGCCTTGTACCACGAGCGTACTCTAGCTCAAGGTAGAGCTGGCCTTTGTACCGATAGTATCCAAATACTCTCTGCAAAGGCACCGTTGTGTGCTTCGCAACATACTCCAGCGCTTCCAGCTCGTTGTCTTCACACGGCCCTTTGATGATTCTTCCCGGACTGACTCTGATGATATTGATGGTGCCGAATACTCTCTTGCCAAGCCAACACCGAACAAGAAAGACGATGGTTCTGTGACTTAGCTTTGCCGCCCGAGTTCGTGAGCTTCGATGGTTAGGCGTTACGGATGTATTGGGCGGACGGAATGGTTCGCTTCGCTTCTCGTCCAAAGCTACTTTTGGTGCACTCTCCTTCGTCGAAGACATTGGAAGACGATGCAAGGCGGCAATCGCCGCATGCTTGTTCGAATATGCCAGAGCGTCGCGGTTCGTTTGTTGTTCGAGGTCACCAAGGGTTATTGTCGATGCTCGACTTCGGTCGCGGCTTCTGTCAGAGGCAAATCCTTGGCCGCCGTCTGAACTCAACAGCGGCTATAGCTCGACTCTCACGATCAATTGGATGTACCTTAGTCTGCGCCGAGCTCCTGATTCTCGACCTGTCTGTTACTAAGGTAACGACAACCGGCGTAAGCAATACATGGTAAATCGGGATGGACATGTAGTGGTCGAGCCTGCACAGTCTGATCTGTCAATTAGCCACTTTGGGCGCCAAGAAGGATGTAGATAAATGCGATAGGAAGACTTCAGGTATGATGCGGCGAGAACTGTCCTGCATGAAGTAGTGGACGGTAGGATGCGAACGGCTTAACAGTGCTGAAGTCAGCGCTTGTGCGCCTCCAAAGCTGCCTTACTACAATCACTTGCGCTACAGTCAGTGTGGTCAACAGTCCGTCCAATCCGGATTGATTCAGGATCTACGCCGGGCGTGATGGATCCCACGCACGGAAATCAGGCGAAAGTCCAAACTACCTCAGTACAACCCGTCACGCCCGGCGTAGATCCTGAATCAATCCGGATTGGACGGACTGTTGACCACACTGAAAGCGACCGTGCGCTTACACGATATCGTAAAACTTCTCAAGCTTCAATGCTGTCTGGAATGCTGTCTACCTTCATGTTCATCTATCGCAAGACTTGCGCACTGTCTCTTGTCTCCACTTACTCCTTCCATACTCCTCCTTTGATACCATGCCTCCAGATCATATACCCTACTGTTCCAACAACGCTTCCCGCTCCAGCTCCTCCAACCACTCTCTTCCAAGTTCCCACGGATGCTAGCTCCTTCCTCGTCGTGGCTAACAACGCTCCAACAGCGCCGCCTCCAAGACTCCAGGAATCAACTTCCACCTGCCCTTTGTTGTGTAGCAGTCTCCAAGCGCGATCCTGCCATTCGACTTCCTCCTTGCCGCGCATCCGCATAAAAGTCCCTGCCACCAAGATTCCTGCTCCTATGATAGAGCCTACTGCCGCGCTTCGGATTATGTTTGGCTCGAGTCCACTCAAGAAGCTTCTCCAACGTGGAACTGCAGATATAGATGTGCTGGTGGGGGAAGATGCACGAGCGGTTCGAGCGGCACCAGCGAAGATGCCAAGAAGAGCGCCGGTGGTCAGGCCGCGGTGGATCGTGTGCGTGTTAAGGATACTGCGAGAGAGGGATTGATCTTCGGCGTAAGCTGCGAGTGAGAAGAATCTGGACATGGCTTCGAAAGACCACGGTTAAGTGTTTGTTGTCGATTGAGTACTACGTGCGGCCACAGGCTCCGAACGTTCTAAGTTTCTTAGTTCTTGTTCATGCCGGCAGATGTGTTTGTAGAAGAACCTTACGGGATAGGTGGTCTGCGCCGCTCTGTTTGTTTTGTTGATATCTCGAGATTGGACACTAGTATCGTGCATGCAAGCCTGGTAGCAAGTCGTATCAACTAGTAGGGCCTTATTCTGGGAGCTGACAAGAGGTAAGACAACGATGTAGCTGTGTCATATAGATAGTGACCAATAGTTGAGCCTATAAGAGAAAGCATCGAGAGAACACAAAGTCTTATATGGTTTGCGCAATGTGTAAGTCTCTCTATTCTTCGGCTGAGTCAGGCATCTCTTGGTTTGTAGACAATGGACTTTCGCCCGTATCGCAGACAATTGAAGAGATAAAGTCCGTATCTGTTCTACAGATGTCTTGTAGTTAGCCCTTGTGCTAATCCCAGGAAGTCCCGCACGGCCGTAAGCACTAAACGTGTACCCTAAGCCATGTACGGCCGCAAGCATAAGGCGGCGCTTATCGAAATCATACGTGGACAAACGCGATATCATTAGGACATGAACCATGGGAGACTAGTGCGATGCGATACCGTTGATAGAAACCAATGACGAAGACTCTTCTCCGGACGAGTATGTAAGGAGAGAGAGGCTCGCTAAAGACATTAGCAGTACTTGAAGTGCATATAACATCGCTGTCGGGTATACGCCGGGCGCCGACGCTGACATCAAGGTAGCTCGGCTCGAGAAGGCAGCATTCAAGGCTCTCCCCTATATTAGGCAAGAAGTCGGTTTGTTCATTGCAATTTCTGCACGACTGTATGTTGCTTGACGGCAGTCGCCTCGCTTGCCGGTGTCACTCTTGCACGTAGAGCGAGTTTGTTCTCTCGAGGAGTCACTCCTGTCCGGCTGTGACATGTTTCTAGTCATGGTAGATATCTCCATTTATGAGACTCGTTGAAGGGGCCATAGCACAAAAACAAAAAGGGGATTCATCTTCGGGTTACAAGATCTAACCATTTGCTCTAAAAGTGTCAAGCCCGCAAACGAGAGGGGAAGCGTCATGCTCTATGCGACATTGGCGCAGCTGCGTCACTAGGTCGGCTGGTGCCTTCATAATGATTGAATTCTTCGTCAAGTTTTGTAATATTGCACTATGAAAGCTTCTAATGAGTACTCTCGGTGTCCCATTAGATTATTGAGTGCTATCACAAACCATGGCAAGAGTGGAACATAGGTGTTATAGAGGGCCTGGAAAAGAAAGCGAGTAATATCTGTCCCGTCGGATCTAGGAGTGGGCACGCAAGTAAATCCCCACTCAAGCTGTACCTCCCGCCTCGTTGGGAGAAAAGGGGTTCACTGTTTCTTCAGTGGAAAACCGGTTGAACCCTTAGGATGGAGCTTTCATTGCAATATCAAGGCCACGTGGAGGCACAGTCGTACTGTTCCCGAGGGCTTAGACTGGTAGACTGCATTGCATCTTTCTCGTGTTCACATAGACTTCCTCAACGGCCGACCAGACAGGTGTCCATCTAATTGTGACTTTGGCGAAGTCCTAAGGCGTCTTAGAGTACCATGCACCCGCCCTGACAACATTGAGAATGTCTCCAAGTTGTTTCGGACATTGCAGTACGATCGGTGTTTCGACGTCGAGTGGGTTGTGCGTGGAAAAGGGACAAATTGTTCAAAGTGCAGAAGATGAACGACAATATCGAGAGTTCGAATATTGACAGCGCAAGATGTTGAATACAGCGGCTAACACTCTGGATTAAGAACCACATGATCTGTACCAGCGTAAGAGCGCGAGCAAAACAATCAGCTTTGTTCTTGTCCCAAATACTTCCCTCGGTGACGTCAGGGTGATCGAGATGGCCATACTCTCCCATGGGTTCGAATCTTGTACATACTGCTCCGTGACAATGGTTGTGTGATTTATATGGCAATGGACGGAGTCTCGCTTTCTTTGCAGGTGACTGTTTAGACAAGCTTCACTCGGCTTACGGCTGGTGGCCCCTGACCCCACTTTCTGGCTTCTCTTTATCTCGGCATCTAAAAACCCCTCAATTGTCCCACACCAACCACGCACTCCCCACCTTCCTCTCTCTCTCCTTGATTCGCAGTCAATCCTTTCATTTCCTTATTTCTTCGCCTCGATTCATTCTTTGATCATGTCGGAGTGCTGCAAATCAGGTTTCAGCTGGGATGGAACGCCCGTCGGCAAAGAGTCCACCCTCGCGGACAACAAGACCTACGTGACAGGATCGAACAAAGACGCTGCAGTTCTCATTGTGCATGACGTCTTCGGCTGGACTCTCCCAAATACGCGTCTCCTCGCCGACCACTACGCAAAGGAAGCCAACGTTACGGTGTACCTGCCGGACTTGTATGCCTCTGCTCTTCCAGTCCCTTCTTTCATTTGTACTTGCTGACGCCCACCACTCTCCAGTTTCGGCGGCGAAGTCGTATCGCCCGAGACAATGGAAGACCCGAAGAAGCGCGAGGCGTTCAACGTGATGGAATTCATCGGCCGCAACAGCAAAGACATCCGCAAGCCCGAGATCTTCGCTTGCGCCAAAGCACTCAAATCGCAGTACGGCAAACTCGGCGCCGTCGGCTTCTGCTACGGCGGCTGGGCATGCTTCCAGCTCGGCGCGAAGGGCAACAATCTCGTTGACTGCATTTCGGTCGCCCACCCTTCGCTGTTAGATGAGAAGGAGATTGACGCGGTCGGTGTGCCGGTGCAGATATGTGCGCCGGAGACGGATCCTCAGTTCAGCCCGCAGCTGAAGGAGTATGCGAATAGAGTGATCCCCGGACTCGGAGTCCCTTACGATTATCAGTACTTCCCAGGTCTGGTTCATGGGTTCGCCATTAGAGGAGATCATACGTACAAGAAGCAAAAGGACGGCCTGGAGAGGGCCAAAAACGCTGCTGTGTATTGGTTCAACGAGCACCTGCACTGAACGTGGAATTGAGCATAGAGTATATGGCATATACTGGGGGGATCTGCTTTGTCCTCGAACCAGGGCGTACGCAACACACATAGACATATCTGCTGCGCGCTACATACATAGACGGCTACGAAATCGAGTCACTCCTCACAGACGTTGCAGCTCAGAGCAACGAAGTTCACGCCTCTCAACTTGTAGATACCACCCCACGCTTCAACTGCCCAACCTGCCCTTAACTGTCCAGAAAGGCTCATCACGTCCACCGGCCGTACTGCCCTTCATAGCCATAATCACTGATGATGATCCGCACGAGGCGGGTTGGATCCGATGGGTCGGAAGGGTAGAGCAGAGGAGGGCAAGCCATGACCATACGTTATCGAGACAAGGGTCGTAGAACAACATAGGGCCAACTCGGGGGCGCGCCGTGGAGGCTTTGACTCTCAGAGAACAGCTTCGTCCGACCTTGCCTCATATTTCCCTACTGATGCGTTGTGATCGGTCGTACACTCAAAGGTTCTGATGCGTTATTCTGCCGCTTTCAGGCCTTCCAGCAGTGTCTTCGTCGACTTTTCCAAGCGCTCCTTATCTACTTGACCCTGAACAGCTCCCGAAGACTCCCCAGCTCCGGCTCCCTCTTTCTCCCTCAAGAGTGTGTCCCGCGCTTCCTCGAACCCGCCAATGTCGCGCACATGCTTGAAGCCCAGTGTCTTGAGAGTGTTCATCGCAATTGCGGAGCGCCGGCCTGAGCGGCAGTAGAGCGTGATGTGGTCGTCTTTGCTGACATTGCGGTGTTTAATGAGCTGGTCAATACTCTCGTACTCAATGTTGATGGCGCCATCGAGATAGCCTGTCGAGTACTCTGCGGGCGTCCGGACGTCGACGAGCATCCTTGGCGGGTTTGTTAGGGGGGGTCGGTGTAGAGATGACTGGTGGAACGCCAATCGATGTGTGAGAGGGGGAGGTAGACGCTTTGGAATGCTAATGCGTACTTGGAGTCGTGGTGGCATTCTTCCAAGGGCCTAAACAAACTGAAGGTCCCTCGCGGTCGAGACGAGGGTGTTCACTTCAGTAAAGCAGTAGATGACGCTTGAAACCGAGGGGGATGCGACAATCTAATCTGATCGCGCTCTTGTCTTTGTCACCCTCGTGCCAACGCTGGCCGCCTCGTATCTGAAGGATGCGCTATACTCAGCCCCCAAACATGACTTCGTCTACTCATAAGCAGGAGGAAAGGCCGCTTCGGTGGTCCTGTATCTTCTGCAACGCTTCTGCAGCATGATCTACTTACCAGAAACTAGTCGGGCTGTGTGGACGACTGCTGTGCTTGTCCTCCTGACTGGTATCCTAGCACGCTTCCTATACAGCGGCTACATCCACCGTCGACGCATTAGAGGTCTGGTAAGCGCACCACTCAAAACATCACAGTATACCAGACATTCTGATACTGACGATTAATCTTCCCGTAGCCTGGCCCTCCTCACCATCCAATATGGGGCCACCTCCTCGTCATGGCCGAGATGAAGAAGCTGTATCCTGCCGACATACATCCACACATGTATCCACACCTGATCCGCAAGCATTACAACCTAGGTGACTTCTTCTACGTCGACTTCTGGCCTGTCGGCCCGCAGATGCTAGTCCTAGCCACTCCAGAGATTTCGCAGCAGGTCATCAACTTCCCGAAGCACGAGATCATCCGTCCGTTCATGAAGCACCTTACTGGAGAACACAACATGGTTGCCATGGAGGGCCAGGAGTGGAAGACCTGGAGGAGCATCTTCAATTCGGGGTTCGCGCTGAAGAACATGATGGCTTTGGTGCCGGTGATTGTGGAGGAGGGGAACGTGTTTTGTGATGTGCTGCAGGAGCACGCAGAGAATGCCGATGTGTTTCGGATGGAAGAGACCGCGACCAGGCTTACCATCGATGTGATCGGGAGGGTTGCTCTGTGAGTGTCACGTTTTCTCGTTCCGTCTCTGTTCTGCTTCCGTCACGCTGCTCGCCTCCCTCTCCACAGTCGTTGGCAGTAACGTGCTGTATACGGTTCGTAGTCCGAGCAGGATGCGGTCGGCACCAAAACACCAAAACATGTTCTACTTCCTATGGTGCTTTGCTTCCCTCTGCGCCATTCCTAACGTAGCACCACTTATCCTCCTTCATTTGAGCAAGTATATACTTCACGGTACTAATTAGTCACCAGGGATATCAAGCTCGACTCGCAACGAGGTGATAATGCGCTCTTGGATGCACTGCGATCACAGATCAGCTGGCTGTTCGATGACCAGCAGTTCAATCCCTTCAAGCGTTGGAGACCATTGCGGCCTGTCGCTCAATGGTGGTACGGCAGAAAGATGGACGCGTACATTGACAACGTCCTCGACGCCCGCTTCCCAGCCCGTGCGAAAGCACCAGATGCTTCAAAGCGAAAACACATCATTGACCTAGCCTTGGACACGTACCTAGAAGATGAGAAAGGCATCCAAGCAGGTCAGAAAGGCAACGTTGACCCCACATTCAAACGCTACGCCATTGACCAGATCCGGACGTTCGTCTTCGCTGGTCACGACACCACTAGTAGTAAGTAGTTGTCCTACCCCATGCTCCACTACGCTGTTTTATGCACGCTAACTAGACCATATAGGCACCATCTGCTACGTCTACCACATGCTCTCCAAGCACCCACGTGCGCACGCCGCCGTCCTTGCCGAGCATGCCTCAGTCTTCGGCACCACAGACCCATCTCTACTCCCTTC
>NAJN01000573.1:0-20315 GCA_005059845.1 Cryomyces minteri | reverse complement strand
GCCTTGGACAAGGAGCGCGAGCTTGATCAGTTTATGGCAACACCTCACAACATCCGCGACTACGAAGAGCGGCCGCTTGATTGGTGGATTGACCGTGGCCAGACTCTGTATCCGACACTGGCCAAGCTGGCCTTTACGCTGTTTGCAATACCTGGCATGAACGCTGAGTGCGAACGAGCCTTTAGCTGCGCAAAGAAGATGGTTACAGACGAGCGATTCAGCCTCAAGGCCGACGTTATTGAAGCTGATCAGTGCCTTAAGAGCTGGCTGCAACACAAGCTTGTGGACGGATCAGCGACTTGGAAGCTCCTTGCGCAAGTAGAGCCACAGCAGCCTCAGCCAGATAGCGACGACGAGGTCTAGCAACACCTCAAGTAACTTCAAGTAACTTCAAGTAACCACGGCCAAGTCAATCAGTCAAGCAATCAAGCCAAGAGCCTGTCAATCAGTCAAGCAAACTATTGTTCACTTCACGAGCAGTCAAGCACCTTGCCAAACCACCAATTACTTGACTGATTGACTGTTGAGAGGCCTGGCTGAATCAGCACGGACTGGCGGTGGTATTGGGGAGGAAAGGGTATTCGTTGGCGTAGGTAGAGGAAGTGAGGAAGGAGCAAGATTGGCGTTGTATCTCCCAGGACGGAGACGAGTCAGATTGCTTACCTTTCAGATGTCCTGTTCTCTTTCCGGAAATGAGATCGGCAGGGAAGTGGCGAGCGGGGAAGTATTGGAGAGAAACAGGAGGAACGCATTACAACTGCGCGATACGGCTACCCGAGCTGGTTGTGCGTTGAGTCCGTGTGTGCGTGCGTCGAAAGATACTATACACAGAATCGTACTGTTCGCACACGCTGAATAGGTTCTGTTTCTGAACCGTCACAAGGTATTCGTAGTAACCGATCGATAAAGCCTCGATGGTACAGCATATGTTAAGTTTTCGGCTATAGAGAAAGGTGTGGGGTTCATCAACGATGCATTCTGCCAACAGAGGAGCGGAAGAAGGCATGTGTAGTTGAAAGTGATAGTCAGCCCGTGAGAGAGTCATCTCTCCTGCGGACCCTGTTGAAACGTCTGGACATGGTCCCTAGTCGAATGGAGTGAGGAACATACTTCACTGTGTACGACGTCGACCATACGCTCGGAATTAAATGACTCAGGTTTTCAGCAACTTGGAAATCCGTACACGTAAAAGCGTTAGAAGATTGACATGAAGTGCAGAAGCGACTTCCGCGTTGAAATGAACTCGGCCCGTAGATAGAAGAACAGTGAAAGCAATGCACACGTCTACATGAAACGTCACACTCGGATTGATATTCGTGTGCCCTGGAACTTTCGCTATGCCCCCATGCGCAAGCCCAGAATTGAGGCAGTCCTCTCCGAAGATCTCCACGCTAAATCTACCACGCGAGAAAGAGGCACGTGGCGTCGATTCGCGGTATAGTCATCTGTACTGTCTTGGCGTCTATGCCTTCTCGGCCCTCTTCAACGCACCCTGCGGGTCCTTCACCATTCCTTCGATAAGATGCCCCTCCTCCTTAGCCGCTTTCTTAGCCTCCTCGCCCAAAGTGCTGTCCTTCAAGGACTGGTGGTACAGGAATATGCGCGAAGTCTGCGTGGCACCAACACAGAAGAGGAGGAAGTTGACGGATGCAAGACTGGACGATGCGCAAATCGAGTCAGCTGGTGTTGTTGCGACGCACGAGAGGCGGAAAGACACATGAAAGAGGTGACATGGGGCAGAAGGGTCGACATACAAGATGTTGCGAGGTTTGATAACGAAGCACCACCGCGTCCAGATCAAGCCAGTGCCCATGAGAGCCAAATTCTGTGAGAGAGACAAGGATTCTGCGGGCCTGGCGAAGTCGGACACGCCTGCTAGGACGATTCCCCACTGTTCCACATAACATTGTCAGCATCGCTCGGACGTCGGTATATGTGACTGAAAGCTTTTTCGCATTGTGACATTTGATTCGAAGATCAGCGTTGATAGGGTTGTGGATAGTAACGGATATACCTTCATGACAGGTGCCCTACAGCATTCGCACAATTAGCTCTAGTACAATGCATAGTTCAAACAGATACAAAATTCCAATCTTCAGCTGCTCGCAGTACTAGCTCTTCCCGGTCACCACCTCCTACCCCTCAGCCCGGATACAGAACCAACTCACCAGAAATGAACAGTCTTCGGCCCAACAGGCGAGTTCCATAACTGCGCAACCCTTCCCTGTCCTGCATTGCCAGCGGCAGGGTTGGGAGGGACGGCATTGGTTCCTACAGCAGGCGAAGACGATGCGAAGCGCTGTTGTGACCGGAGCATGGACTGACGGGCATTGTGGAAGAAACGGAGGCCGAAGCGAGAGGACATGACGGACGTCGGTTTGAGAGAGTAGGCGTCTGTTGCGCGAGTCGGAGGGAGCAGCCGATAGGGTAGACAAGAGATGAGGTAGATGGGACGATGGAGGTGCTTTGAATTGACGGGAGGTAGTGAGTCGCTGAAGGCCTCAGCCGTGAAGCCGGCTGCCGTTGCGGAGATGAGTGAACAAACCTTCCTCTTGCGGACGACGTTTGCATGGTTTGCACACTTGAGCACCAACTCAACCTCGCCTGGTCTACCTACCGCCGAGAGCTGTACGGCTTTCACACCTCAAGAGCGCACCATGTCGGGGAAATACGCCTTCACGCAGTCACTCAAGGAGGTGCGATTTCTGCTGTGCCAGACGAGTGACCACAGCGCCGCTGCGAGGTAAAGACTCCTGCAACACAACTTAATTCCATCGGACTCTGCCTTACGGTGCGCGGCCCCGTAGAGGAGCTGCGGACGGCTCCCCATAAAGGCTCTTCATGTTTTTGGAAGAACTAAGACTGATCTTGTTGCTACTGAGAATGAAGGTCCTTCCTCTTACGCGCATACCCGACAATGAAGAAGAACAACCCCCACACACCGATCATGATCCGAGAAGCACTACAAACAGAGCCGAAGGTGTACGCGAGATACGGTATGGAGCGCTGGTTACCCAAATTGGGCGCCCGGACAAGGCTGACAAGTCAATGGCAGAGTTTGGTAAAGAGAAGATGGAGAGTCTAATGGGTGAGTACATTCGCTTCAGTGAAGACATACCTACGGGAGATGGGACGATGCTCATTCCATGGCGCAGGGCTGGACGAGAAGGCAATCGAGAGCAAGGTCACAGAGCTAGTGAAGACGGGAATATAGCATGTGTTGGTCGAGGAATTTCGCCTCCATTGAACAATGTGTACGATCGGACAGTCGATGGGGACGCCCAGGTACACCAATGGGGTTTCTCTTATGACTCTAAAGCTATGCCGTCTGGTAGAAGCCGTGTCGAGCAAGTCCTCATCGAGAGCAGAAGAAGAGGGTCAGCGGGTGCAGAGAACTAGCCCAAGTTCCATCTGTCTCCATCGAACACTCCGTTTCTATCCGGCGTTCCTTTACGGCAGTCACTGCTTCGCACGTCTGCTGCCTCACAACTAACGCGTACCACCAGCGCATGTTCAAGCGTAATTTGGGTCTGTCTTGCATCTGAGCGCTCCCACATCTCACGCATCCGCTCTTGCTCTGCTCCGGCTCATATTCACTAAGCCCGTTTAGGGCTTCAGGTGCATCAGGGTTCGACAACCTCCCTGATCGCCCGTGCATGAGTCTCATTCTTGGGAAACGCGGATAGCAGGTTCGAATTTCTAGCCATGTTCAACGAACCGGAAAGTATACAATTCCTGAGTCAATTGCAGCGAAGCCTTCCGCACGCAGCCCACGCAGTGCTACTTCGAGGCGGTCTTTCTCTCTGCCTCCATGAACGAAGGAAAGCCGGGAGAAAGTCAGCAAAGCCATCCGCCACTATTTTGACTTGTTGTGCCAGTAACATCCTCCTGATGATCAGTCTATGAAGGAGGCTGAATGCATAGCTGATGATCCATACTCGAGTCTTTGTGAGTAGGCTGCTATCGACAACGACACCAAGTGATGAGTGCAATAGGATGATGGTATATGATGTCCGTGTGATATAGCCCACATAGCCCTGCAGTCGTCAATGGCGCTTTACCGTGAGTGTAAGAGTTGTTTGGCCTGTAGGGGTCGTTCGTGCCCTCCAGCAGTACGGTGTTACCTAGAGGGGGTGACAAGACCGGATGGCGACTACTGGTCACTAGTCGTAGCAGTCGAGATACCTCAGAGCTGCGTTGACTACGGGCTGTCACCTTGGATTCACAAGCTATCTCGTCTAACAGAGATGTTTATATATGTCTTAGGTAATAGCCAGTAGCATAAGCCGCTGTAAAAGGCCAGTAGAATTCACACTGCTTCTACCACTGGAGGTACCTCGACTGCCACGACCAGTGACCCGTAGTCGATGGGCCCGCAATTGGCGACCTCGGCGTGTAAACTCTAGAACGACAGCGTGTTTGACACGAAGCGAGCCGATCCGATCATGTAACCCCCTATTCTATGGACCGGCACCTGGCCGGCCACGACTTGTATCTCTTCCTGATACGGCTGACTCTAAGGTACCCTCTTTCGCACTACACGTGATTACCCGGCTCGATTGTGGTCTCATGAATCGCCTCACGGATTACTTCACTAAGGAAGCCGCGTTCAGTAACAGCACGCATCCATGGGCCAGCAGCAGCGACAGGCGAGCACAACTCACATTGCCTCTACCACTAGCTGTCATCGTCGTCGCCGAAATACCTCGACTGTCACGAATAGTGACCCGTGGTCGGCACATGCATGCTCGGCCCTCGCCCTCGCTTCCCCATCTCCCCCTCCCTTCCTCGCTCCCACTCCCCTACATCAAATTTTCCTTCCCGCTCAAGTCCACGGTCGGGAACTCGGCCATGTGCAGCTTGGCGGCGCCGTATGGCACGAGCGAGACCTCGAACGCGCCGCCGAGACAGGCGCGGTCGCGCTTGAGCGGCGGCGGGCTGGGCACGCCCTTGGAGATGGGCCAGGCGATCTCGCACGCCATGGCGGTGATGCTGGTGGGCGGGGCGCCGGGGGCGAAGACGGGATTCGGGAGAGGCGGGGCTTGCGTTTGCGGGGGCGTGGTGTTGGGCGAGGTGGAGGTGTCGCGGGGGCTGCGGGCCGTGTGGGGTTGGCCTTGTCCGTTCGCGTTTTGTCCGGCCATGTGGGAGGAGGCGGGGGAGGGGGATGATGATGGAGATTTGGATTGGAATTTGACCGTCGACGGGTCGATGGCGATGTTCCACGCGCTGATGTTGAACATGTAGGTGTCGTGCACCTGCGGCGGGTAGTAGTCGGCCGGATAGACGGTCTTGTTCTGCCAGTCGCGCGGCGGCAGCTTCTGCACCGTCTGGCCAGGAGCCAAGGCATAGAGGAGCGCGCCGTGGTGGATGGCGACGGTGTCGTTGGAGCGCGGCTCGACCACCACGTCGGCGCCGAGCGTGTAGCCGATGGTGCTCGTGCCAGCGGGGACGGAGATCTTGTGCATGCCGGTAGCCGCATCGGGAGAAAGCTTCTGCGGCGCCTGGTGGATTTGCGGTTGGTAGCCGCGGTTGCCGGGGTTGCTGTCGCCGACGTTGAGAGATGAGGAGCCGGACACGTACCAACCGGGCACGCGCACGTGGAAGTCGAAAGCCTTGTCCGCGTTGATCGTGTATTGGAGCGTGCTCTCGAAGGGGTAGTTGGTGTCACAGGTGGCTGTCACCTTGTTGCCGCTTCCAAGGGTGGCCGTGGCCGTGGCAGGACTGAGTAGGGCGTGGGCTAGACCATTGTCGCCGACCTTGACGAAGGAGGCGGATGCGAATTTGGGGTAACCTTGTGGGTGATTGACCTGGTACCGTCAGTAAACGTCCCGTCAACCAGAGAGATGCAGAACCCTTACTGTGCAGCAAGGGTAGTTGGGCTCAAGGCCGAACGTTTGACCCAGGGTGTTGACGTTGAAGAATGGCGTCTCCGTCAGGTTGGTGCTGTAAGGCTGGTTGACTTCCATCATGTACTGATGTGCCCACCAGTCCGAAGTGACAGTGGCGGGCAAGGCATTGAAAGCGGTGAGTTCGCATCTGTCGGCGAAAAGATTGTCTCCGAGAGTTTGGTATAGGTAACTCAGAGAGTACTGAGGATCGTTAGCAAAGTCTTCGGCGTCTAGAGTGGAAGGATACAGACCATTGTCTCTACGTGAGTGCACAGCTCTGCACCTCTGCTTGGAGCAAGTCCGATCATACGCTCATCGGCTATGATTGAGCTCGCAGCGTCACCATGGTATGTGAAAGTGTAGTTGACCCCGTCTCGAGTACTCTTGAGAAGTGTGTCGTTGTTTGTAAATCTCCGTATGACGGCGCCGGCCTTGAGACCTTGTCCAGCGTTCACACCATGCTCGTACTGGTAGAGACTAGCAGTCCGCATTAGCTTTCTCTCGATTCGAGGCTGTGAGAGTACTCACGAATTTTTCAAGTTCGCCGATACGGTATCGAGGTCTACTTTGATAAACGCCTCCTCGTACCAGTACGCCCAATCGTACGCTGCGTCATTCAGATACTTCATGTTGTCAAGTAGCGTCTGGCCGTTATTCTCCGGATAGTGCTCATACATCCATTGCAGCGATATGATCATGTCGTGACTTCTGGCCCGTCCCCACAAGGCATCGAAGTCGTCACCGGGTTTCTGAAGGTATCCCGTGTAGTTGTCCGCGAGCATCGAGTGCATGAGATTGGCAAACTTGTGCATAGCAGGCACGATAGTCTTGGCCTGACCTGGATCTGCCTCTACTAGCTGAGTGAGACCCAAAAACACGGAGTACCTAGCATCGATCAGAATAGCTTGATGTTGCGTTGCGGCATATTCACACACCTTCCCCAGAAGTTACGCGCCTCTGGCGTCTGCTCAGGACCGATCCAACCGTCAGACTGCTGGTGTTCAATGATGTAGTCCACAGCAGTCTGCACCTGAGCCTTCAGTCTGTCGTTGTCAAGGCCATATGCCAGCGGTATCAGTCCGTTGAGCCAATACCCAAAGGCCTCATTCAAGCTGCTGTACTCTTGGTCGCCACCAGTCCAGGAGCTTTTATGGACGTAGCGGTAGAAGTCGGCTTCATGGCCCGCAAGCCCATCGGCCATCAGCTGCATCTGGTCTTTTAGCCATCCGCCAGGCTTGATACTACCTAAAGGTAGAGGTTCGAAGGCGAAAGGAAGCACTTGCAGACGGTGAGCTGCTACTTTTGCGAAGCATCATGTGGGAATCTTACGAGCTTTGTCAGTTGCAGCTGCTGCTGTCACCGCTCCCGTGACAGCTCCCACGACGAGAGACGTCAACTTCATTGTGTATATGAACTGCCAATATGGCAGGATAACGACTAGACTGCTATAGCGACAAAAACCGTATTGCAACTGATGGGTGAGATGAGAATCACAATGAATGAGGTGAGTGAGACAACAGATCCTTCCAGTTATATAGACAGACCGAGCACTCGTCGACGACAGCGAAGGAGCAGCATATTTCAGCCCCACGGCGGCACATTAGCCGGTGCCTCAGGGATTGCATTTCAAGAGCACAACGTTACCTCGCCGTCCCTTTAGCCAAAATCTGGGGTGCGTTTGCGGGGCTGATGCGAAAGCCTGGGTTCGCGTATGTGAGCCTTGTTCAGGGAATCCTCCGTTCAAGGAGCTTAAAGAGCGCTGTGAGACGGCGATCGACCGCTTGGAGGAGCCTTCCCTTGCCTCTTGCATGAGGCACCTTGACGGGTTTCCAAAGAGGGGATCCGCAAGACTTGGCATGAATAAGCAGACCAGGACGACGTGGAGTAGAGATGCATGTCCATCTGGAACTAACGTGTGTCAGCAGCGGAGGTCTTCAGCGTAATGTCAACTCAAGGCGTTGTATCTTCGTACTCCTCCGCGGTCTTCGTTTGAAGCTGGAAAGATGGGGCTTCGTGATGACCATAGCCGATTGTAAAGAAACACGACACAGCATGGTCCGGTCAGCAGTCGCAACAAGTAGTACGTCCCTATGGCTAGGGTGGTCAATCATCCATCCAATCCGGATGAGTTCAGAATGTACGCCCGACGTGATGGATCCTACGTAGAGAAATTAAGCGAAAGTTTGAATCGTCTCAGTAGAACCCGTCACGCCCGGCGTAGATTCTGAATTCATCCGGATTGGATGGATGATTGACCACCCTGGTGCCCTGATACGAACCCTATCGAACACGCATGGATTCGTCTTAAACAACCCGTTTATCACATATATCCCGATATCGAATATAGTCCTAAGAATCAGGCTAATACGCGGAGAACTCGAATACGCTTTGCAAGAGGCGTGACTTCATATATCGGATGAGTTATTCAACTCGCTAGGGAAGGGTATGGAAGAACGGTGCGAAGCATTAATTGCTGCAAAAGAGTTGCATAAAAAGTACTAAGGACAATTATAAAGAAGTAGAACTCATCTCTATATATACATTTATGCTACATTCGAGTATGGAATTGATAGGTCTTATGGTTGTTGCGTGATATTGTTTTGAATGCTACTAGTTGAATTGCTAGTTGCCCCACCTATCACGAACTTGATTGGCCTTATTGTACCCTAAACAAACCGGGCCACTCGCTTACACCGAGTGGCTGACAGCTGAACGCAAAAAACTAGCTCAACGCAAATTTTGCAAATTGTATGGATAAATATGTATACATCAAAGCCAGCGCAGTTGCCTACAATTTCATACCATATACAATACACGTACAAGGTCGTAAAGACTACTTTAAGTATACTACACTATTATCCTCAATGTCTTCATCTTGCTGTTACTCTTTTTCTGTGCGGCGTGTAGTTATTGCCTCTTCTTTTTGGGCCAGGTTGAATTTCACAGAGCGAGCCTAGCCTACACAAAGTAGGCCTCCTTTCTGCGCGACTCTTCTACCTCCCTTCCTACTTTGTTCGCGTGCTTTCTCAGCGGCTTGTGTACGTGGAAGGTGGTTAAGGGCGAGATTATCAGCTTCGGCTTGTTTAAGACTGCGCTTAAGAGACTTTCTAGTAGTGGCATGGTTTAAATCAAGCTTACTATGGTCGATAAGCTGCATGGCTAAACTGCGAGGAGCCATAGTAGTAGAGGCGTCTCTACTATATTTTGTGACTAGAACTCAATTTTTCATGGCATGCTTCCCACATCTCATGATCTCGCAGACTCAGGCGAATCAATCTCCGTTCGAGCCCACGACACCACTGCCGCACAGCGCAGCTCTACCACCCCATCTCCATTTTTTTAGCAATTTTCCTATCCCTCGAAAAGAGGCGGGTTTTGTCATGTATAAGTCAACACCGCAGGCATACGCTTCCGACTGACTTCGATGAGACGCAAGTCCGGTGAATGCGATAATATAAGCAGCTGGAGGGTGCAGAGCTCCTTTTGTATCTCGGCAGCGACCCTTCTCTATCTTGCGGATTGCGAGAGTAGCTTCGAATCCGTTGAGAACTGGCATTGATATGTCTCGAGGTGTGTTAGCGTCATAGCTCAAAGCATAACATTGATGAACATACCCATGAAGATAATATCGTACCCCTCAGATTTTTCTACTGCTTCGACGGCAAGTGAGCCATCCTCAGCACTATCGACAACATGGTATCCTGACTTATTGATGAAAGTCTTCAGAAGTCTGAGGTTGATCTTATTGTCGTCTACAATCAATATCCTGGGGAAATCTGACGTTTTTGCATCAACGTCTGACAAGAGGGACTCCACAGAAGCAGCCGATTGGCGGGATTGATGTAGATCAGAAGATGAAGCCTCAGGACCTCGACCATTTTCGCTTGGTCCAGACGAGGGCAATGAGAACCCAACCCGATCAAGCTCTGGTGGATCTATCATATCGACCGTTGATATGTACGTCGCTGATGGCACATCATCGCCGCCTTCTCCGACGGGTATGCCATCGCGGGCGTGAGTGTTCATGGAAGGCGGGGCTCTATCTTCCGGCTCGGCAGTGGCCTCGCAGGGGTCGTCAATAGCAGCATCAACGTTTGGGCCCCCCACCGAAGAAACCTCTGAGACGGGTCTATAACTGCTTGAATTTCTTTTCGTCCTACCGGCTCTCTCAAGACATAGACCGAGGGCTCTCGCGAGCTTGTAGGGTCCAACTGGTTTCAGGACAAACTCGATCACGCCGCCTCCTTCGGCGTAAACGCTGGTCTGCCCGTATTGCGTAGCATTACTACAAAGGATCACAAGTAGAGGTCCGGCCGCACTCCCCGGAAATTTCGGACCGTAAGCAAGCAGCGCTGGTAAGTTAACCTCGTCAGCAATAAGAATATCTGCTGGCGAAGAGGATGACCACGTCGAGATCTGGGTTAGTCCGAACCATTCTGTAACATATGTCGCGAGACTGTCTCTGATCAAGCTAGATCTCTGGCTTTCTTTCCCATCGGTGTCGAAACCAAGTAACGCTATCGTCTTCCCTTGAGCCCGTTGTCGGAGACGGTCGATCGAGCCGTCTTTTTCTCTGTAGACACTCGTGAAGGGATCGGATACGGGAACAGAAGTTTCACTGGATGGGGCCCTTCTCGTCAGGGGTAGGCAAATCCTTACTTCGGTTCCTCTATTCACCTCACTTTGCACCTCGATCTGTCCACCTAACATTGCAACAATATCTCGGACTAGGCAAAGTCCTAATCCGGTTCCGGGGGTCAGGATGTCTTCCTGAGCAAACGCAGTATAGAGCCGGGTGCTCATATATTCCGAAGACATCCCTCCGAAAGGTACTGTCAGTACAAGTAAGGATGATGAGGGTCCTGAGTCCAGGGCTCACCTTTACCGGTGTCTGTTATGGTCAAAGTAACCATCGAAGATTGTCCCGCACAGTCCTCCAATTCGCAAAAGGTGTTATTATCTGCTACATCGTGTGCTTCAAGTCTTACTCTTATCCAGCCCTTTGCGGTATATTTGATTGCGTTTCCGAAAATGTTCATGATGATGCGGCGTAGAGCACCTATAAACAGTCACCTGTCAGATGGAAACCCACTTAAATAATGCCGCACGTCATTACCAGACTGTGTAGAAAACCTCCAATCTGTCTTCTGGATGTCCAAAAATACTTCAAGGTCCTTCTCTTCCTCACCCGGACTATTACCAGTATCGTTCAACAAAGCACTTTTCCTCGTCGTTCGTTGTTTCAAGTCACTTCCGGCAGCACCTGGTGTGACGTCGCTAAATTCGATAGATGACGAGTCACGGAAGAGCTATAGTATATCAGTCTGTGCCCGCTACAACTCCGATACTGCGAGGAACACACCTGACCTGCAAAGACTGCTCCAACGACTTCTTCACAGGTGACTGCGACATTGGTCTCTGCGTAGATGTTTGAAAGCGCGGGACTTCCAGAACTAAATGAGGCTCTCTCTTTTGGACGATCCGCAAAGTCTGTCTCATGCGAACGACGATGCTGTGGGTTCCTGGTATTTCGCCTGTACTTCTCGAACGAGTTGATCTTACTGAAGTCAAGAACATGATTGATAGTATCCAGCAGTGTACGACTGCAATGTGCAATTGTATCGACTAGACTTGTCTGGAATGGGTCACGTTGTGTTTCTCCAAGGAATTCTGCACTTGCAAGAATACCGTGGAGGGGGCTGCGTAACTCGTGAGATATGCTAGCCATGAAAAGCCTTTTTTGTTGGCCAGCTGCAATTGTTTCAATTCTGCTGATTTCCGCCATCACACAATTGCCAAAAGCGACACAAAAAGTAAGGTCAGGATCATGACTAAATAGCTGAGCGTGGGAAGTACTCCACGCAACGCAGCCGGAGTACCATCGAGCGGAGCCTGCATCCCAGAGAGGGATGAACACAATTTGCCGCGCTACGACATTAGCTAGAGCTACAATTTCTAACCTATTTAAAACCTCTAAATTTTACTTTATAAAGTTTAGAATCTTATATTTAATCTTTATATCTTTATAGAACCTTTTTACTAATAGTTATAGTCTTCTAAATTTTATTAGTAGTTATAAATTATTAATATTAGAGTATAGTAATAGTTATCTCTACTATAAAATAAAAGTAATATAGAGAATAATAACTATTAAATAAGTAGAAAAGGATTAAATTAAGTACTATAATATAGAATAGTTTTTAATAGTAGTATAAAACCTAGACTAGTAAAAACAATAGAATCTAAAACTTAAATACTATTAGAATTAGAGTATTACATATTATATAGTAGAGGAAGTAGCTACTAAATACGGTAGTAATATTACTAATTACTAGAGACTAGAATATAAAAAGCTAGAAATGTACTATAATAGTATAATCTATAATAGCTAAACCTAAGTAGGATTCTATAACTTAGCTCTAAACCCTATTTACTAACAAATACTCTAATATACTTTAGATTTCTTAATTAGAGTAATTAGTAAAACTTAAAACTATTATTATAATTATGTAAGGGTTTTAGAGCGTGTAGTTATAGTATTTACTAAATTAACTAATAAGGAGGTAAATACACAAAGTAACGCATATAGATAAATAACGCTCGGAACAACGTATCCCTAAGCTAAGTTATGTACTAGACTAACCCGGTTCTAGAACTATAACAAATTATGTAGTAAAGGAAAAGGAAGAAAGTATTAAGCTAAAATAACGTATAGTTACCTATACCCTTAATTAAGTACTACAAACCTCCTTTACGTAAGAATCAACAGTCTAGACCCTAACGTGCATAATAGACCCTAGCAATGACGGGCGTTGGACAGGAGAAGGCTCCGATCTCCACTCGTCTAACTGCAGGGCCAAAGTAGGGCACGCGGGAGTCTACGTACCCCGCAGCCTTGGAACGGAGTTACTCCGTAGCAGATGACAAATAGTCGCCGAGGGTTGGGGACGTTGAGAATCAGACCTTAGCACAAATGCTATGTTCGGACTATGTCTGAGCTTACCCCTCTTTGGCCTTCCAAGGAGGCTGAAGTCAAAAGCCTTAGATTTCTCAAGTTCTACGCTTGCTACAGAGCATCCAATCCTGTAGAAACTAGAGGATACAAGCGATGCGCTAGAAAAAAGGTAGGTGATACTCAACGAAAAGATACAGACGTCATATTCCAGGAACACACTCCGCTCCTATCACCTAGCATGCTGAAGGAGAGCAGCGGGCCGGCAGGACTCATGAAGCAGGTCGTCAAGACCCCTGGTATCATAGCCCTGCGATACTTGTAATTGGACGCTTGTAACTAGGCTGTGTTGATCCTTCCGTCAAATTACCCACGAACGGAGAATAACGTTACATACGCATACTGAGGCTGATCCCATCTTAGGCAACCTAAGGAGGGTTGACATGTGGCTGAGGAGCCATGATTCAGAGGTTCATCATTCTCACTCACCGATCTTACCTGTCTTCAATGTTGCAAACACTTCTGTGAAATTCCGTATAGTCTTCTTCTTACCTTACCGCCTTCAACTACTCCAATCGCTAAACCAGATGGTAGGCATGCAACAAGAAAACAGTCAGGGAACCGCGCGTTGACGCGAGCTCAGGTTCAGTTCCTCGACCTTTCGCCGAAGATACGTCTCTCCATCTACCAAGACGTCTTCACAACTCCGACCGGCTTGCTGCTCGGCCCTTCTAAAGTCTCTAAGGTGGACTACTGCTGTCCCGCCTGTTTTAAGAAGGCTAAGTCCCAGCAAGACGACACGAGCAGCTATCACGAGAGCCCTCAACCAACATGCACGAACGTCGCCCTCCTGTATACCAGCCGCCTCGTAAATGCCGAAGCAACAACCCTCTCTCATAGCATCAACACCATCTCCCTCTACTCCGAGAACAACGCCGATATTCTCACCTGGCTCCACACCATCGGCGCCGCCAACCGCACATCCCTCCGCCACCTTGAAGTCGACTTTAGCTACGGCGTCCGGGTTGAGTCTCAACGATTCAACGTCAGACACATGCTAGCCAAAATCAAATCGTTGCGCTCAAGGTCAGAAGAGGAACGGCACGACAGCATCAGCAGCTGGATTCGACACGACCAGATGAAGCAGGATGTGAAGAGCCTGGAAGCCGGATCGATAAGAATGGTGGCGGAGGCAATCCAGCTGATTGCGGAGAGGCAGAAGTTAGTCAGTCTGGTGGTGCTCTTGCCTGGGAGGGATGGGGGCGATATGTGGGATGTGAAAAACGACCAGGTCTACTTTGCAGAGGAGACGTTCTCAGAAGACATAGTCAGTGGGCGTGGCGAGGTTGTAGATGCGTTATGTAAGGTTTTTGGGCTGGAAGAACTCACGATTGGTTATACGCAGGACCTTGAGCTAGCGGAGATAGTCGCTAGGCACGTGGGGGCTGGAAAGGTTACTGTGAGGGCCGATAGTTGGCTCGGGTTTTCGGAGGACGAGACCAATGAGTGGGAGGCGTGGGGTTGGAAGATAGAAAGGACAGAGGCGAGGAAGATGCTGCTGCCGAGACTGGATAGTATCTCTGTTCCGGGTTTGCTTGAGTAAGCGGGTCAATGGTTTTGCTGCGGTGTGTTACAGGTCAGGGATTTGTCTGGTACAGTCGCGATCTTGTGGTGTACTTTTGGTATGTCGTCTGTCACTCCCATCGAGCTATGCGTAGATGACAGGTGAACGTTTAGGATCATTCGTCCAATTGTTTGACTGTCTCAAGATCTGGTGTGAGAGGTCACATTCTCTTGACCTATGATAGTCCAACAAGCAACTGTTGTTAACTAGTAGTCGTGGTAGTAGTAATCCGTATTTCAGGCGAACCAAGGCCTAAGGGAAACCAGAGTTGGAATACACGTCACGTAGTTATCGACTGACTTCGGTTTCGTCAAAAGGAATACACAAACACTTAGAGTCACTACAGAGAAAGCTAGCGCGAAGATCAACAAAGGAAAGAAGTCACGAGGGACTGAGGGTGGCAGATCGAGGTGGAGTTAGGCGTGCCCAGGGTGGTCAATTGGCAAGCCGATTCAAGTTACTTTCTTGAATTACTTGCCAGCTCAAGCCAAGCTTCATCTTCTATAAAGCTTGCAAGCTCAAGCCGGCAGTTGGCAGCTTGTTTGGCTTGCTTGAAGCTATTAACAGTATATAGATAATACATGACTTTTATGAATGTCCTCTAAACGGCCTCACGGATGTAACGATAGCGAGATAAGCGGAGAATCTCATCCAGATTTCATGGAGATTCCCCGTGTTTGTACTGTTTGCTCGTACCTCTTGAAGCCCGAGGAGTAGGCTGCATAGCTCCTCTAAGTATACCATCAACACCATCGCAAACACGCGTCAATGGCCTCCTCAATCACAGACAGCAGTCTTACAAGTACGCCCGACAATCTCACAGCTATCTATGACGCATTAGACCTTCCTATCGGCCTCCATCAGTCTACAAAGACTCCTACCAGCTTCATCTTCTGTCCTCAACGTCTGAATGGATATGTACTATCAATCCCTACCAAGATACCGCTTTACAGCTGGATTTGGAACCATGGAGAAGCTATTACAAGAGTCCGAGACAGCAAGGCTTACTGGCTCTGTAAGCTCTGCTATAACGAGCAGAAGAAGCCGCAGGTTAAAGCCCTTGAATCGACAGCAACAAGCTCCGCAATTCGTCACCTCCTTACAGAACACTTGATCGATAAGGACGGCCCTGTTCTTAAGGGTAGAGAGGGATCTGTCTTGCAGCAATTGCAGAGGCAGTCGCTGTCTACGTTCAGTCCAGCAGTCTTCAGAGCACGCTTCCTTGAGTGGAAGACACTAGATAACATCAGCTTACGACAGAGCGTCTCACCGCAGCTACACGCTCTTATCGCTGCCTCCTCGCCTACTGCTGCAGCTCTCCTACCGTCCTCTCACAATACTCCTCGGTCATGGATAATGGAGCAATTCAAGGAGCATAAGGTGACTATACGCCAGACCTTACAGGCAGCATGTAGTAAGATCACGCTCAGTTTCGACAATTGGACCGCTGGCAATGATCTACCACTCATTTGAGTCGTTGCTCACTTCATTGACAGCAATCTACACCTCCAGCAGACCCTCATTGGTCTTCCAGAGATCCAAGGAGCTCACACCGGTGAGAACATGGCTTTATACCTACACGGGATCATTCAGGACTTCAAGATCCAGGACAAGCTTGGATACTTCATCACTGACAACGCGAGCAATAACGATGCCTGTCTTAGAGCTCTGAAGTCGGTTTACAAGCTGAATATCTGCCCACAAAGACAGCGCCTCCGCTGTGCAGGGCACATCATCAATCTCGTGTGTAAGGCAATCCTCTTAGGTACAGACATCGACTGCTTCCAAGAACTCCTCCAAAGCATCAGGGACAACGAAGACATCGGCGACGTAACGGATGAGCGAATTGAACGGTTTGAGAACCTCCTATCTGTAGCAGATACAGAGAAACGCATGGTTCGCTGGCGGAAGAAAGGCTCTATCGGAAAGCTTCATAATATCGTCGTACACGCTATGTTTACACCGCAAAGACAAGAGCTCTTCCGCCTGAAGCAGCGGCAGGTCGATCCAGCCGTTCGAGTGCTATACCAGCTCGTCCGAGACGGCGGTATCCGCTGGAATTCAACCTACGACATGATCGAGCGAGCCATCAAGCTGAGGGACGCGATAGATCTCTACGTACTTCACCAAGAGAAGCTAGATAGCTCTAGCTCGATTGCGGCCGATAAACTTAGCCCAGAAGACTGGCGTGAGTTGGTCGACTTCCGTGATCTCTTACAGCCCATGAAGGATATGACGATGAGGCTAGAAGGCAACCCAGCAACTGGATCTCACGGCGCTTTATGGGAGTCTCTCGGGGCTATGGACTACCTCCTCAGCTTACTTGAACGCCGTAAAGATGAGCTGTCTTCACAGGAAGACAGCCACTTTAAAGCCTGCATCAACCTTGGTTGGAAGAAGCTAGATGAGTACTATACACTCAGCGATCAAACACCTGCTTACCGCGCTGCTATCTGTCTTCATCCACGCCTCAAGATGAAGTGGTTCAAAGACCATTGGCAGCAGTCTCATCAAGACTGGATCACCACCGCAGAAGCCTCTATTCGATCGCTCTGGAGCCAGTATAAGAGTCGCCCTCGCACTCCAGTCTCTCCTCACCAGCAGCACGAACAGTCCGCCTTTGAAAGCTACATGGATGGCGGCATGCAGCTAGCAATTCACCAGACCGAGGATGAGCTTGATAGATACCTTATTGATGGGATCGTCCGTGGTTTGAGAGATCCTCTAGAGTGGTGGCGTGTTCACTACAGCGACTATCCAGCGCTTAGTGAGCTTGCTTTTGACCTTCTCGCTATACCGGCCTGCTCAACTGAGTGTCAAAGGGTCTTCAGCGTTGCAGGCAACGCGATTTCAGAAGAGAGACCACGTATAAAGGGTGATCTAGCTGAAGCAGAGCAGTGCTTGAAGTCGTGGTTGAGACAGCAGCTTGTTACTCTCGGTCAGTTATAGAGACTTCGTCGTCTACAGAGACTTCATCACTAATGGTAGCTCTTAGATCCATCATCAATCGCGGCGGCGGCGGCGGAGACGGCGACAGCGACATCCTCCTCCGCGTCCTCCTTCCCGCAAAGATCCTCCTCCGCATCCTCCTTACACGGCCGCAAACGCATACGAATTGACTGAAAGAGGAGGACGGCAGCGTGCTAACTAGCAGCAGGTAGAGGAGACTATACATATAAGGAGGCTCACGGCTACTTTCACGGTCACTAGAGTCACTGGAGTCACTAGAGTCACTAAAAAGGTCACGGGACTGGCCATGGAGATCTTCATAGATAGTTTATACCACGGATCTACGTCATCTATGACCTACCTACAAGCAAGCCAAGCAATTCAAGCAAATTTGCAAGCAAGCACAAGCTCTAACTGGTTAGAGCTTGCCAATTCAAGCCGGTGACGGTGAGCTTGGCTTGCTTGCTTGTTGACCACCCTGGGCGTGCCACGTCCAAGTAGGCTGCCTGAGTAGGGCTGAGATTGTACTTGCAACAACCGAAGGAGCAAGGACCGAATGATCTACACCTGAGTACAAACACCAAACACGGAGACAGAATGACCCAACGCGCTACGGTAGCTGAAAGGGGAGCGGCAATGGTAGTAACAGCAAGAATCGTTAGATGTCTGACGAAGGTAAAAGAAGAGTGGCGCACGACGTCGAATTCCGCGCGCGGACGAAGAGAAGAGTAAGTGATTCGAAGCATGGCCTGTGCAACGAACGTTCGATAACAAGCAGGGTTGAAGGAACACGGGCATTGGTCCTGAAGACATGTGACTCTTGCTATTCAAACATCGGAGTACGGACATGGCTCCGGATCCTGCACGGAGCTTACTCCGTAAGCCCTCCAACGTCGCTCCAACCCCAATCGAGTTCCCTCGGGAGATTGCTCCACATGCGTAACAAGTATCTCTTAAGGGGTTACCGAAGCGAATGGATGGAGTCGTCGGTGGAAGAATAGTTCCCTCGTCGCTCTATAGATGCGGGTCGATTCTCTCCTTGAGAAAAGATATACACTCTGAGGGGAAACCTCTAGCAACGCATTCTTGCACCAATCCCCTGCCGCCGGAACGTTTTTAGACTCTGGAAAATTCTACGATCTCCTTGCAGCGTTTGATCGCCGACCAGTCCTGAAGGAGCAGACACAAAAGTTCATCCTGTTGGTATGACCGACTGTGTGAGATCATTTCCTTCTCCCCAGCATGTTCAAAAGTCACGCCTCCCCTTGCTTGACTTTTCCTTCTTCGCTTTCACATTCACCAATTGACGTCAAACTCTTTCTCATAACGTTATATCATGGATACTGAATAGACCCCCACGTGATACCCTTACGGCATCATAACACAACGTTTTTGTAGAACTCATAACCGACCGTTACAAATGATCGGCAAGATGGACGGCAAGAACTCCTCTGGCCGTAGGATCTCCCTTCTCAACGACATTCAACAAATCTCCGCAACTACTCATCTTCCACCATTGGTGGCGCGCTCCTCTGCCTGGAGCTCCATTCCCACCCTCTGTCTCTCCCAGCAGACGCCGCAGCTGGTCCTGAGCGAGTCAGCCGATTACCATACGCTTCAGACTCCCTTGCACATCACACCGACTATTAGCAGCTCTCAGAGTCTCGCACATGCCAAAGTCTGCACCGCCTCTCTACGCTTTGACTTCTTCATCTGTGTCTGGGATGGAGGACTCCGTATCAGCCCATTCAACTAGGCCGCAGACTGTAGGTGTCACAACTTATCCGGCAGCCGCCCAACCTCAGCCAGCTTCCCTCTGGTCTTGTATATCACCTTCATCTGAGCGAAGACCTTCAGGCTCTTCCGCGGAGTCCGCGTCGATGCAAAAGCAGTATCCATGCACGGTGGCGAGGGCATTCGGCTGCACTGTCTACATGACAACCTCGGGTCACGCTGCGCGGCATGCCAAGGCTCATACTGGACAGAAAGACATGTTCTGTCCAGAGTGCAACAAGGCTTTCTTGCGAAAAGACAACATGGAGACGCACCGGCGAACTCATAAACATGGTCGCATCCCTCTTAAAGCGGGCAAGGTTCCCCAAGCGAAGATAGCCAAGCAGCAAGCGAGGAAGCCAAAGTTAGCTCCCCTACAGAAATCTGTTGCTGCATTGAATCAGCAAGTTCCCCTGAGCTCCAGTGTAAACACTCCCCCAGCACGTCAAGACTATGCTGACCGACCGCCACTCTACAGGTCTACCAACACTAGTTCTCTTGACTACATATCTTGCTCTTGAAACCGGGCCTCATCTTTACTACCGGTCACTAGGACCAGACTTGATATCAATCAAATCAAGGCAAGGCGCGTCCTCTGCTTTGATTTGCTTGAGGATTTCGGCCAATCTGCCTTGATTGATTTGCTTGCTTGAGAAAACTGATTTGCTTGCTTGATCGCTTTGCAAGGCATGCCAAGACTGGCGATAAGCATGCTGTTACAAAATCCTTGGTAGTCTCTCGTCCGTATGAATTCGTATGTTGCCCAAAATCAACCCGATTAAGCTACAAATAACGTTTGCTCTCTAACCCGTGTCCTTTCTGCTTCTGTATCGTGTTTTGTCCCCTTTAGTATGGTGTTGAGGGTAGGGTATCACGTCGGGGTGAGGTCTTACTTTACGGAAGGGGATCTTTCTAACGGCCAGCTTCGAATTTGAGGGTTTTGAGCTACCTACTTCACCACTCTATGAAACCATTCCTACTCCAGCTGCGTAGGCACTGTAGTGCTGCAATGATGTCGGGCTTTAACCGTGTTCGCCGTGGCTCAAGCAAATCACCAGCTTCACTAAAAGCCCGCTCGCAGTCAGCGCTGGAGGCTGGAATAGAAAGCACGTCTAGGGCTAGCTGGCTA